>LR749674.1:0-300000 GCA_902729485.2 Mus minutoides | reverse complement strand
CCCGTCCACCCTCCAACTGTTCCACATCCCATAACTCCTCCCCACTCCCTGTCTCCATGAGGATATCCCTGTTTCCCCCCTCCCCCATCCAAGCAGACCTCTAAACTCCCTGGAACCTCCAGTCTCTCGAGGGTTAGGTGCATCTTCTCTGACTGAACCCAGACCCGGCAACCCTCCGCTGTATGTGTGTTGGAGGCCTCGTGTCAACTGCTGTATGCTGCCTGGTTGGTGGTCCAGTGTTTGAGAGATCTTGGGGATCCAGGTTAATTGAGACTGCTGGTCTTCCTACAGGATCACCCTCCTCCTCAGCTTTTCCCTAATTCAACCATAGGCGTCAGCAGCTTCTGTCCATTGGTTGGGTGCGAATATCTGCATCTGATTCTTTCAGCTGCTTGTTGGGTCTTTTAGATGACAGTCATGATAGGTCTGTTTTCGTGAGCTGAACCCCACTTTGGGCCTGTCCCTGGACTTTCTTTTCCTCAGGCTCCTCTCCATTTCCATCCCTGCAGTTCTTTCAGACAGGAACAATTATGGCTCAGAGTTTGGACTGCAGGATGGCAACCGCCTCCCTCACTTGATGCCCTGGCTTCCTGCTGGAGGTGGGTTCTATATATGTTTCTTCTCCCTACTGTCAGGCATTTCATCTAAGATCCCTCCCTATGATTCCTGAGAGACTCTCATCTCCAAGGTCTCTGGTGTATTCTGGAGGGTCCCCCCAACCTCCTACTTCCTGAGGTATCCTGTTTCCATTCTTTCTGCTAGCTTCGTCCTTTTCCCTCACCCAATACCAGATCAGGTTCCCCTCCCCCTGCTCCTGTCCTCTTTCCCTCCCAGGTCCATCCCTCCCTCCCTCCCTCCCTCCCTCCCTCCCTCCCTCCCCACTTGTGATTGCTTTCTTCTTCCTCCCAAGTGGGTCTGAGATGTCCTTACTTGGGCCCTACAACTTTTGACCTTTTTGAGTTCTGTGGACTGTATCACCCAACAACACCACGCTTGGGAATATACCCAAAAGAAGCCCCACCATGCTACAGGGGTACGTGTCCCACTATGTTCATAGCGGCCTTGTTTGTGATGGCCAAAAGCTGGAAACAACCCATATGTCCCGCAACAGAAGAATGGATACAGAAAATGTGGTTCATTTACACAATGGAATACTACTCAGCTACTAATAATGAGGATATCCCGAGTTTTCCAGGCAAATGGATGGAACTAGAAAATATCATCATGAGTGAGGTAACTCAGACCCAAAGGGATATGCATGGCATGTACTCACTAATAAGAAAATATTAGCAAAAAAAAGTACAGAATACCCAAGATGCAGAATGACTCTTAACATGTGCACTGAGAACTGATTTAACGCTTCAGTTTCCACTGCCTGGTTTCTATATCAGGTATGATGCTATTGTATCACGGCTTCCTGTACTAATTGCCAGTGACAAAAGTATGACTGAGGCAAGCACACTTCTGGGAATGTGACAGATCCTCAGTGATGAGTATATAGCAAAACACTGGTCAGCAGAGCATCCTTGGGCTCCTGAATCTTCCCCAAGGGTCCCAGTCATAGACCCTTAATGGTACACCCAATAGGATGATACATATGGCCTCTGCTGGTCTCCTGGCTCAGCTGGGGTGGAAGTGCTTCAGTGGCTAAGGGGCCTCTGCAAAGACCCTAACCTCTGAGGAACTTATTTTAGGAAGGTGAAGAGCAAAGAAGGGTCCTTGGAGACTTGAGGTACCAATCTGAACCAGACTTGGCTCTTTTTGCCCTGTTCAATCCTGCTGGCCTTTGGGGCAGGCAGGGAATTGGGAATCAGGAACTTGGGGCTCTTCATCGGTTCTGTGTCTAAAACACAATTTGTCGGCACAGGTTTCACAGCTTGGACAAATGCAGATGTGTAGAAATAAATATCTATCCATGCAGAGCACATGTGTGAGCTCGTTGGGGTGCTCCTCTCATTCCCACACAGGGCACTCAGAACCAACAGGCGGGTGCCTCCCTCAGTGAAGTACAAGGGCACACTTAGGAAGAAACATCTAGGAGTTATCAGGTTAAAAAGAAGAAATCACATTTCAGGAAATGAGAGACATTTTTCCTGCGCTCTCAGTGTCAGTGGCTTGTGTACTGGAGAACCCTGGATATTGCAAGTGTTCAGAATTCCATTCCGCTCCTATCAGTCACAGGTGTGTTGACAGAACCATCGTTAGCCAAGCTCATCTTCAAAATACTCTGGGTTGGAGTTAGTCTTTGTTCCCACATGGGAAATTTCCACTCTCATCAAAGGTTGTCAGTGGCTCGTGGGTCCATTCTCACGCCACGGTGTTTCAATTAACTTCAGCCTGGAGCGAGGCAGCATCTTCTTCTTGATAATTTCTAGCATCATGATAAAAAAAACTCCAAGCTGGTCATGCTTGCAAGAACTTTCTCAAGTGATGGAAATGTCCTTTTGCGGAGTTGCTTGACTGGAAGCTCCTCTCTGTCTGGTGAGCACAGTGGGTGGAGTCTGCTTGTTACTTCCATTGCTTTTAGTGTATACAGCCACATGCTGCTGATGACTACAGAATGGGATGTGAGGGTGCTTAGCAAAGTCATCGCAAGCCACGTTAGGATTGGCAAACACGGAGTAAGTACTCATGAAATAGTGGCTATAAATGAGGCACCCACTCCTTCTAAGTGGCTACCATATTGGTGACTTTCTATAATAGGGAACTTATTCTCTCATATGTAGCTCAAGAGTGAGAAACTGTTCCAGGATGTAGCTCACCTGATACAGTGCTTGCCTAGAACTTTGTAAGGGCATAGTGGTGCATGACTGTAATCCTAGTACTCAAGAGGTAGAGGCAGAGGGGTTAGAAGTTCAAATCCCCCTTCAAACACATAGTTTGAGGCCAGCCTGGGCTACAAAATACCCTCTCTAACTAATTAATTAGTCAATGAATTATTTTTTTTTAAAGAATGAGCAACTGGTAACCAAGGGAAAGAAAAATGTCTTTAATTTAGCATCCTTTGTCCATCACCTTAAGAAATAGAGTTTACGTTGGACATTCTCAGCAGGCTCAACTGCATTCAAGTCTTTAGGCATCCTAAACCAAAATAGCTTAGAGTCGTCCTTACATGGAAATAAAAACATGCAATGAAGCTCCGTACCAAATTAAATGCATGAAGACTGGTCTGTGATTTTTGAAAGATCAGGGAAAATTAAATGTGAATTTTTGCATATAAAACAGTCGAACATTTGCAACTCCACAAAAACATTTTTAAATGAATTCATGGCTCCCAGTGGTGCCCAGCACCCCAAGGGTTTGGGTCCAACTTTTGCCCACTCAAAAATCTCATAATAGCTGCTTTGGAGGAATAAATGAATGGGGAGGTGGTGTGAGACATACCAGCACTGGTTTTTCCTCGTGGCCTCTCCCAGCTGGAAGTATTCTGGTGAAAAAAATGGAAGCAAAACAACTCATTCCTTCTGCTCTCTACCTAGACAAGCTGCTCATTCACCTACCCTCACAAATAGAGCTTAGGGAAGCTGGATGAAGAGGGACCTGTGGTCCATGAGCCCCATGGCTAGCAGAGAATATGAGTGGACTTTGATGGGATTATGCCAGAAGAACTGGTCGGTTACCTTCTGTTTTCACACTCCTCAACTCTCTTACGTTCTCTTAAGCACAGAGCCTGTGGTAGGGAAGACGAGCTGCAGGTGGCTCCACACAGTCTCACCCCTTGCTGGGAAAGGCCAACCCTAGGCCAGTTCCAAGCACACAGCTGACCAAGAGGAAGGCAGCCTTGAGGAGTTCAGGTCCCTGCCCAGTTACTGCTGTAGTCTTGAGCACAGCATTGAAGCAGAAAAGGCGGGAGAGAGATGCAACCAGAGCGGTAACACATAACACACAAGTTCTGCCTTGCACCAAACTTTAATCTTTTCCCCCAGGCATCTACTCAAGCAGCATTATATTATTTAATTTTTTTTTTACTATTAATATTCTGCCCTCGATGTGCTGCAAAGCAACTTCATGCAAAGGAAGAATGGACTTACCAGGAGGACTCATTTGTCTTCGGCACCTGGACTGTTGTAAATTAGAGTGCACCCGGTGTGGGGAGCAGAGCTATTTTAATCATTCCAATGTGCCCAGTGCGGGAGATGAACTCAAAAGTGAATATTAAAAGTAGTTGTGGAATTCAGTCGTTTCACGAGTGAGCACGTAATAGCCAAAGGCAAAACCGGAAGGCAGCTTCACTTCCAATCAGTGTTCCCATTTTATTGAAACCAGATTGGAATTCCTGGAAGGAAGCCTACAGATCACATCTTTAATGCTCATTTTCATACACTCCAGTAAAACTGTCAGGGTGAATCAGTTGTTGAAGAAGGCTTCCTGTATAATTTACAGATGTGCCTCCCTGCAGCCCATTATTTAGAGCTGAAACTGAAATGTGTTTTTGATCAAGCTCCGAGACGTCCTCTCACCTGCCCAGGTTTGCTGGACTCTAATTTGGCGATTAATGCTGGCCTTTCACACTACACTGCACCCTCAACACCAAGGACATTCATCCCCACACATGTAGCCGTGGGCTGGAAGGTGCCTTCGACCCACTGGGATGCCAGAGTGAGTGGGAAGTCAGGGCTTAGCATCCACCCCAGACAGGAACACCCTGGTAAGAAGAATTACACCAATTATGGAGGGCTTCCGCAGGAAGCTGACAATGTATGGCTGGAGCCCTCGGAAGCCCTGTTTCTTCAGACCACTGCTGCGGCAACAAGTGAGTACAATGGGGACAGAATACAGGACAGAGCTCTTCAGCCCTCTTTACTCTAGAGCAGAGTTACTTAGGAACAGTCAAAGCAAGCTCCAATTTATTCTAGAACACCCCATCTTCGCAGAAGGATGAACTGACCACACAGCCCTGGTAAGATAGAAAGGAAGTAAGCAACCATCCAATGGGAGTTGCCCATGTCTTCTTCCTTTTCTCCTCAGACTGTGCTGCTCTAAGAGACCTGCTTAGAGAGATAGGGATGACAGGCAACAGGCCAAGAAGGAAGACACCTGGGCTGTTTGCTGGTACCTGGTTAATTATGTGGGGTAAAGACTGTGTGACAGGGGACCCAGCCACTCCCAGCCAGGCTCCTGGCCTCCATCCTTCTCATTCAAGTATCTAGACAAGCCCCTGAGCTCAGATGGAGGATTTGGGATTTTAAGGGACACAGGTTACCTCATTATTCTAAGCTCTTTCTTTATGGGAGGGGAAAGCCAAACAGAAATGAAAATTATATGGTGCAAAAGAGCCCTGGGCATTTTTCTCCAGAAATATCATAGCAGAACAGGAAACTAGGCTTTGCTAGTATCCTAATTCCAGTTCCAAGACAACACAGCCACTCAGCCTCATGCTCTTCATGTGCAACAGTGTAATGGGATGATGGCCAAGTCAAGTTGCCTGATTGTATTGATGGTTGTGCAAGAAGGCAGTGCAGAGAGCCCCTGCCCAGCAAATAAAGGTAGGTCTGTTATCATGACTCCTGGAATAGACTGTTTCTAGTCTTCCCACCAAGTCAACACTGACTCTGTCTGTGGAGGCCAGACCTCAATGGTCAGGAGAAGGACAACTGACTAATAAGATGGCCTGTCAACGGGCTGACCTCCTGTCCTGGCTACTTTGCTATGGTCAATGTTTCTGAGGATAAAAGAAACACAGAGCACAAGGCCCTGCATTGTCCATAGGAAACTGTATTGGAAGGAGAGATCAGGAGCTGGGCCTTGGCCCTGCCACGAGGCTCAAGATTGTCATCTATAAAGTGAAATTACAGTGACTCCTTCACATGCAAACAATGATTGATACATTGTGTAAGTATGTAGAGTCACCTCGAAGAATTGACACAGAGAAGCAGAGAAAATGGAAGCACTGTGGGATATGGGGAGGGTGGTTGGCTTCCCTAGGTCACATCTACAAAGGGATTGGATCTTCTGAAGAACTGTGAGACATCGATGATTACACACACACACACACACACACACACACACAAACACACACACACACAAAATCACTGCAAGAAAATGGCTAATGTTAGCTCACTGTATCTAAACAAGAATGATCCAGTTGCCTCTACTCTCCCACACAAAGATACTTGCACAGCATGACAGCCACAAACCTGTTTGTTCACAAGGTACACCTGCACTTTGGCTTGCTACTCAACTTTGGGAAGCCAATGAAATCCCATGCCCATATGGTCCTACTCAAAGAGCTATAGGGATGTGGCTTGTGCCATACAGGTTTGTGTGTAGACTTGAGAAGCAAAGATCTGGAATGTTCCATCATTTCATTCAACCACATATCTCCTAAGGTTCTATCCTTTCATTCATTTCATATACCAACCACCACACTGAGCAGGAAGGGAACCCCACCCCAGTGTGCTTAATTTAATTTATGCAAATGACATGCAAAAACTAACCTGGCTTGTGCATTGTTTCTTCCAGTCCATGAAGAGGGACTGGGCTCTTCCTGGCCAAGTCAAGCCTTCCACAAACAGGCTGCAAGGACAGCGCGTCTGAAGAGTCAGCGGTTGCTGGCAGAGGCAAAGCTCTGCTGGATGTTTAATTTCCTTGTCTCCACAGTGAGCTGAGGGCTGGAGGTAAGAGAGCCTTCCATGGGAAAATCTGCTCCATTCCCTTAGGATGAGGTGGCCTTATGCTTTCTGCTGCTCTCCAAAGTCACCCCTGCCTGATTCAGCATGCAACATGGTGCCTCCTTGTGCTGAGTGCCCTGTGACAGAGACTAGAAGCAATGTAAACAACTTGCTCATACAGTGGGGAGGACAGCAGGAATACAGGGTCCTGCCCTTTATTAAACTTGACAGGTTTCTTGAGAAAGCCAGGAGAGCTTTTGCTCACTGGCAGGAAAGTATGTGGATCATTTTCACACTGTTGCTCCAACATGTTCACAGACCTATGCACACTAAAATCACAGTGTGTGCCATGTGGCCACATGCCACCTGACTGATAGTCAGCCACTGTTCTCAGGTGGTCCCTCACTACCACATTTGCCTCTGAGCTTCACAAGGTCAAAGGGAGTCCTGCTCTTAGGATGAATAAGATATTTCCTGAACCAAAATAGCAGTGGGAAAAGGCTCTGGGAGCTACTGGGACAGATGGGAAGGTACTAGGAGGGTTGCTCCTGTAGACCTCAGGAGGACCCCAGAGACTTTCACCATTAGAAAGGCTGTGATGAAATACCTTGACGAAGGCAACTTAAAGGAGAAAGGGGGTGTTACAGCTCACAGCTCCAGAGAGGATGTATAGTCTATCGTGGAAAGCTTGGCAGCAGAGGCATGGGGCCAGCCTGTTGCGTGGTGTAAGTAGTCTGGGAGAAAGACAGACAGGCAGAGAGAGTGAGAGAAAGAGAGACACACAGAGAGGAACAGAGACAGAAAGTCAAACAGAGAGATGCATATTATATACAGAGAGACAGAGAAAGAGAGAGAGAGAGAGAGACAGACAGACAGACAGAGACAGAGAGACAGAGACAGAGAGAGACAGAGAGAGAGAAAGAGGATACAGGAGGGCCAGGCTAACTTTCCCCTATGAGGACATTTCACATTCAGTCCACAACCATATTGTCACCTCTAAGATGCCTTCCTGTCAGGTTCCAGACCATTACTCTCTTAAGGAGCTCATTGAAATGTTGGGTACTCTGTTGAAGTTCATTCATACCTCAGCTTGAGAGACCAGGTGTCCTCCCTGCCACAGTAGACTTTCTGTCCAGCAACTCACTCTGCTCTGGAAGACTCACATCTACCAGGTCTCAGAGAATAGGATTCATTGCACAACTAGACCACCCTCCAAACCCCCAATCCCATCAAGAACATAAAGTTTCCTTTCCAACTGATGACGCTAAAGCACTGATGGCTGACTCAGCTTCTATCCCGAGAACAAGCCCGGTGAGCAAGCAGATCCAGCAAGAGGCAGTTCACTTTTGGAGAACTGGAGAGAAAGTACTTTCTTTTATTAAATGCCAGCTATGTCCTCTATTAGTTGGTAGTGATAGAAGTGACATATTTTTTTATTTGGTTTGGTTTTTTAGAGGTTGAGAAAGGGGCAGAGGCAGGGTCTTAATATGTAGCCCAGGCTGACTCAAACTCAAGAGTATATATTCCCATATATTCATTCCCATGTCCCCACAGCCTCTGTCATTTGTTTACATACATGCCCAGCTTATTCTGGAAGCTTCTCTGGAGAGTTAATGAATTCAACATCTGCCAAGCAGCAGAGACTGCCCACTATTCTTATGCCAGAGAAGGGACGAGCCAAGGACCCAGATTGGGATCATGTGAGGCATAGTTGTTCCAATCTCCAAGAGGGTCCAGTGTGGCTCAGAGTTAGAACAAGACAGAATTACCTAAGTGAGAAGGTTCACATCTCTGCAAGTAACACCAACACAGTATGGAAGATGCCCCTTCCTGCTCTGCTGGAAGAGGACCAAGGTAGGCCTATGGCCACGCCACAGCCTGATCACTGAACTGAGAGAAAGCATTCTCTAGAATTTTGCTAGAAGAATATAATGGCACACAGTGGCTTCCCCTAGAAAGAGGATGGTACCTTTGAATGACTAGGTAGGCAGCTCCCTAGGCCACCTAAATCTGGCAACTCAGTGAGAGTTAGAACTTTTTTCAGTAGCTTCCTGGAGAAATCAAGAGACTGTTTCCAGAATTCTCTAAATTGTCCCCAGATTGTGTCTCTGTCCCCAGATCAATCTGGGGCCTCTCTGGTATGATGAGGCTGCAGATAGAAGCCAGGAAAACCATAATGAAATCCTCATGGGCTTGGTCTCTAGCTCACATACGTACAGCTTGGCCAGGATGGCTATTCCTCAACTGGAGGAAGACGTGCAGGTGTGCGGGTTGTATGCATAGGTGTGATTTATTTTTAGGTTCCGATAGTGCACAAATGAGTAGAAAGAGGCTAAGGAAGATAAAGAGCTGCCCAGTTCTGTGCTTGTTTTTTTGTTTGTGCAGTCTTTGTCATGCCAAGTCTGCGTGGAGTGTCAGGATGCTGGCTTCTGTTTAGAAAAGTAAAGCATTCCTATGATACAAGGACATCATGCCTGCCTAGAAAGGTCCCTGCTGCCCACAGCCATAAGCCGGTCCTTCACCCCACATTGCCAAGACATCCTGAAAAGATGCTCATCAAGTCCGGGTGATGGAGAATGAAGACCATTAGTGAGCAATTAATATTTCAGGATTCCGTCTTAATTGCTCCAAAAAAAGGTTCATTTTGAAGGCAAAGGGTTTTTTTTAATCTTTATTTTTAAACCCTTAACATAATGACTGAATGGCTAATACAAAATGAATACATTTTTAACAGACTTCTTTGAAAAAAAAAGGCATTCAAAGCTGAACTTGAGCGCAGAAGCAGGGTCAGGAATGGGGGACAGGATGGAGCTGGCAGCAAGCTGCCCCCGCCTGCGCCAGCTCCGTGCTCTGACAGAACAAGTGTTGCATGAGATGTGAAGAATGACTGTGGCGGCCTGGCAGCCCTGGAGCAGGTGTTCCTAGTCCTCATTTGCAGTGGAGCGTGGCCCCTGGCTCAGCCAGCCGAAGCCAGCGCCTGGCAGCCCCTCATGTACCTGCGTGCAGAGAGCCGCTAATGATAATGGATGCAGGCCGATTAAGCAGCCCATTTGGAATGGCCTGAAGTGGCCATGAGTCAGTGACTCTCGGGGGAAGCAACATGCTAGGGTCCCTGGAGGGCTCTGGACTGTCCCTCAGGTCTTCCTGTCTGCATTGGATGAGTCACAGGTTTCAGTGACAAAGTAAGGATCTAGGCTCTCAATCTTTGCCTCTGCCATGCTCAGTAGCATTAATCCCTGCTTAACAACATGGAAGGACATATGGCTAACTGCTGCTCTTGGGGAAGCCACTAGGTAGGGCAGCATTGCTGGTCATGGGGCTGTCAGAGCCCCAAGTGTGCCCCCATTTGCCATACTCCTCATGGGCCAGGAAGCCTATTTCCATCTGCTCTTCCTTGTGCTCAGCCTGTCTGTATACCTCTTCCTGAGGGTCCTCATGTATTCAAGACAGAACATGGCCACAAGTTACCTGCCTGGCCTCAGATGTCAGCTCAACACTCAGACAGAATGAGTGTTACATGAGAAGCGAAGGGTGGCTGTGGCTGAGCTCTGTCTCCTCCTGGGTCTAGTCCCTGGCTTCTCAATTCCCCAGGTTCATATTAATAAAAGGAGGGATGGTAGGGACTTCCCAGTCTGGTATTTTCTTCAAGATTGTGATGAATCAGGTATCTGATGGGAAAGCACAGGTTCTAGCACTTACGGTGTTGGTAGACATCAATCAAAACATGGCAGCAACCTAATCCGCCATTGAAATGATTCTCATAGTACTGTCACACTGATGTCATGCTTGCCATGCTACTTCAGAAGTCATTTTCAAGGGACAGAGCCACAAATGAGATTCCAAGAGAGGTGTGTGGAACACAGATTCTCAAAGGACAGAAAGATTTCCCAAAGGCAGCTTCTCAGGAACTATGCAGTACCCATTGGAAGGATAAGGGTAAGTTACTGGTGTTTCCAGGAAAGGTAGTACTCTTCTAAGGCCCCCGTAAGCCTCCAGAGGTTACATGCACCAACTAGAGGCATTCCTGGAACAGCCGAGCAAGGAGGCGTGCAGGCAGAGGCCTTTCTCTGGGTCCAGTCTCAGTATAAACAAGCATGTGTCAAGCCCCGGTTCTCAGGGAGAATTGGACTAGTAGAAGATGAAGCTACAAAGTAGATGTCTATTGTTTTCTTTCAGATGGCTCCAGGGGTGCCCTAGGTCTTACCTTGTCACCTGCTAGTATCTCTATGTTAGAATCACTGGCTCACAGATATCGAAAGCTAGGAAGCAAATGCTCCCGATTGCTGTGAGGAAAGCATGAGTCGTGTGTGCACAGACAGTCTTCGGGCTGTCTCCTGCAGGACCCAGAGTACTGAGTATTCAGCTTCCTTGACAGCATGATATGAATTTCGGAGAGGCAACAGTGCTAGGCACTTACTAGTCCATAGTCAGTGATGAGTTTTAATCCACCGCATTTGGAGGCGTTGGTGATAAGGTCAATGGGATGGTCTTTACTTTGGATTGGTGAGTTTAGGTGATGCAACCGAACCAAGAAGACCCACTACTGACTTTGAAGGCAGCAGAACTCTGGGAATGCAAATCCCTTTACTTAGGAGCTATATCCATCAACTGATTCAGATACTGACAGTGGGTCAGTCATCCCTTTATTCACTAGTCTGCTTCCTGCATGTTTATCCATTTTCTTCATTACTGAGATAAACTGGTCTGGACATGTGCACTTTCTTTGAGAATGTTCTGCCTGTCACTCTCACGTGAAACTGCCTTGGGAAGCAGGGAAGGAAGGCACACTCACACCTTCCACTCCTAGATTAAATGGAAACAATTATGCAAATGACCTGGCTGTGTGTAGCGGAACTCTGTTTGACTCACAAGTCACCCTCTGTGCTGTAGCTTGTCATGTGCCCTGGGAAGGAGTCCATCATTGTCCAAAAGGATTCTAAAAGCATAGCAGTTCCCTGCCTACATACAAGTATGCTCTACACCAGAGCTAGCTTGACAAAGCACTGGATGCTCAGGAGAGGAAGGACCCAATGAATGGGACAGATGAACCAAAAAGTGACTGACGGATTGTCTAATCCCAAATGGTCAGCCCTAAACACATTGACTCAGTAAGTTACAAACCCAAAAGACAGACAGACAGACAGACAGACAGACACACACACACACACACACAGAGAGAGAGAGAGAGAGAGAGATTATGAGTTAGAGAGGAAGTGGAGAGATGGGGAGAGGGAGTTGGAGGAGGTAAAGGCAGAAAGAATATAGTATACTCATATAAAATTCTCAAAAAACAAAAATATACTGAATGAAGAAAAAAAGCAACTGAGCAACATGAGTGGGGGCTATCTCCACTCAGGCACAGCCCCTTGGACCATCCCAGCTAGAGACAGCAGCCTCTTGTCCCATTTGGGACACCCATAAGGAGAAGCCCTGTGGGCAGGAAGTCCAGTGTTGTGAAGATAGATAGCACCTCTTGGAAAGCTCTTTTCCACATTGTCTCTGTCCCTGCCAGGCTCTACCGCTGTGGCCATCCAGGACCCCAGCTCTTTCCACCCTGGCTGGACCTCCATAGTGGTCGGCAGCATGGTCTGGCACCCTTCCATCAGCGGTGTACTGTCCCAGGGAAAATCTTGGCCATGCGTAATATATCAATACCCAATATGGGAGCAATTTAACTTCTTAATTTATAGCTGTGGCAACAAGATTTTCAAACTGGTCATAAAATATTACCCTCCTCCTCTAATCTGGGGTCTTGGGGTTCTGTGTTGGGAATTCAATGACTGGCTCGGGAAGCAAGGGGTGGTTTATGGGGCATCTCTCAGGGAACAGTGTTATAGTAAAGTTAGGTGACAGGAGAAATAAAGATGGCGGTGTTTAACTACAAAACTCCAAATAAAAAAATATACTGTCTTCCTTTCTTTGCCGAACAAGCAGAGTTATTATTACCGTTGTTGTTTTATGGCCTTTTTCACAGAAAAATTACAACGTGAAGGTTGCCAAAAGCAAGAGTATAGTTATATATGACTGTACCTGGACTCAGACACCACAGCCTCACCAGGCTGTCACATTCCCAAGCTAGCTGTCAAACACACAGACACCTGCTTTGTGTCTCCCCTAACTACAGGTTGACTGGGTCTTCCATAGCAAGTCCCAGAGGCTGCAGAGCCTGGGGCCTCATCAGGCCTTTGGTGTCCAAGATTGGAGTCCCAGCCTGGAGACCAGACTACCCCAAGAGTGCCCAGTCTAGAGCCAAGTCTGGAGACCAATTTACCTCTAGAATGGATGGCAGTACCCAATTCTCAGCTCAGGTCACCTGGGAGAAAGCAGAAGCGGCATCAGCAGGCGCACAGTGGGAAAGGCTCCTGGTCCACATCAGCAGGCGCACAGTGGGAAAGGCTCCTGGTCCACACCAGCTGCTGGTTTTCAAACTATTGGGATGATGGCAGCTGGGACAGGGGTTCTCTAGAAATCTGCCTGCTTCCCACACCCTCCTCTCTGTATGTTCTGTTCAGGGCTTGATTGTAGTGTTCAACAGGACCATGAAGACCCATGTATAGTCAACTCCATCTTCATGGTGGTCCTATGGGGTAGACACATCCATCCTGTCTTATGGATGAAAGCATGGAAATGGAAGAGCAAAGATATTAGTTCATGCTCTTAGTTTATAGACTAGTTGCTGAAGTTACTTATCACCCATGGACCCTCAGGGCTGAAAACAACATTCTAACCTTCTATTATTCTTTACCCAAGTCCTTCTTTGGTTCAGTGATGGTTTTAACAGTCAGTGGGCCAGCTCAACCCAAGACAGGCAAATGATATGGTCCTTATTGGTGGGCCTGACTTGGTGAACATCATATTTCACTACTGGATGTGTGTTTCTGCAGTTCACAACTGACACAGACAGAATCAGAGTGGCCCTTTTTGTTCACAGAACAAGAAAACATCCTTCAGTAATTAATTCTCTCACTTTCTCTAAAGAAGCCAGGAAGAAAAGAAAATTAGGCTCTCACCTTCCAACCATTCACAGGATGTCTAAATAATATATACGTAAAGAACAAAGAGATTCTGTGTGAAATGTGGTTTGTGATGTAGGAGAGAGATGGAGACTCCCACTGCTGTTGAATCAGCTGCTCCTGTTCTGTAGGGAGGGACTGAAAGAGCTGTCATACCTATCTCTCTTGGGTTCAAAGGTGGGAGCATGTCTGCATGAGAAATATGGGTGAGTAGTTCAAGAATTTCTGAGTACTTCCAGAATTTCTGAGCACTTTGAATCCTCTCCTTGGTAAACAGATGATGAGCCTGATGAAGAGGAAGGACTGGCCATCCATCTTGTTTGCGGAGACCACCTGTATTCTCTACACCTAGCTCCTACAAGAAGACCTAAGGAAGCTTGAAGGGTGCTCCTGAATAGAGGAGGACATGAAAGAAGCCATTTCTGTGGCTATTGTTATCCATTCAAAGACACTGTACTGTCAAAGGAAAGGAGGCAGGAGAAGGAAGGGAAATCCCACACAGACCATTTGAGAAGTGAGCAGAGATCATGGAAGAAACAAGTGACATTAGCCCAAGCTTTCTGGGCACTGAAGCACTATGCAAGAGTTAGAATCCATGCTATATGCCTATGGTCGAAAGGATCAACCAGACCACATCTCAGGTCTGTAGCTTTGGGAAGGCATGATAACCTTTTGAATAGAACTTGTGTTGTCTAGAAAAGAGGTCTGATAGCATGAACAACCTTTCAGGGTCATTGTGAAATCACAGAAAGCAATAGGCAGTGTGACATAGAGGCAAAACAGTGTCCAGTCACATTTTACCTTAAAGAAAGGGTCCAAATGTGTGCAGAGGTCCCAGGTTGGGCTCATAAACATGGGATGTGAGAGAGGAATGGGGTTAGTGCAGGCGGACATTTCTGTGGACCATTTACAGACTCTCTCAGCAGGAGAGGCACCTAAGGTACACCCCTTCTGACCCAAGGCCCAGCAACTTCAGACTTTCATATGCTGGGGCACACAGGGGAACAAAGTTGGTTGACACCTAGCCTCTAATGCCAAATACTCCCAGGAGAAAGCCCTGCCATCTGATTAAGCTGTCCCCTTTCTCCTGGCAGGCAGCTGGGGCTGGTGGCATCTCTTCTTGCAACTGGCTGCCTTCAATCTAGTCCCCAAACCCCTGCTCCCTAGTAACCACATTCCTGTAGTCTGCTAATTATGCCTGTACACAGCTTTTCACAGCAGAAGGAGAGAAAATAGGGGAAGAGAAAAGAAAGCCAAAAACTCTGTAATGAAATTTTAAAATCACAGGCTCCTGCCGCTCATGAGTTCCCAGCCTCCAAAAAGCATCAAATATTGTTTCATCCTGCAACTCAAACGTGTGTCTATCTCAACGATATCTGGGCACATTAACTCGGAGGAAAGTCCTGAGATAACTAAGCAATGGCAGCGGAGTGTGATGGCCTCACTCACCAGGCCCTACACAGTTAATTGGTCACTTTGTCCAGCTGAACCATGGGGGTTCCTGGCCATGGCAGTCATTAAAGGCTGCTGAAGCTTATATCACTTTGAATTGGGCGCTGTCCTTTTGCTCTGAGTTGCTTTTAAGTACCTGCCTGCCCAGCATTCTTCTTTCTACTGGAAGATTCTGCCTCTTTGATGGGGGCTTAGGATAACTTAATCAACATCCTCCAGTTCTTTCATTGGAGGAGACATTATTTGGGTCACTTTGGGGGAAAGGTTGCTTCCACTTGTCACAGTTCTTGTGTGTGTGTTTGTGTGTGTGTGTGTGTGTGTGTGTGTGTGTGTGTGTGTATGCTATATTCGTGCATCTGTGTGTGTATGCAAAAGCATACATTTGTGATGAATGTGTGAGAGAGTTTATATGTGTGTATGGATTGTATGAGGGGGTTCGTGTGTGTGTGTGTGTGTGTGTGTGTATGTGTGTGTGTGTGTGTGTATGAGAGAGGAGGGGAGGGGGAAGAGAGAGCATGCCCAGCCCTTGGCTTACAGGTGAGTGCAACTTCACTCAGCTTTTAATTTCTGTGTGGGGGATTTGAACCCAGGTTCACACTTTCTTAGCAACTGCTTTAGTGACTGAGCCATCTCCCCAACTCCTTATTTCATTCAATTTTTAAAAAATATTTTTGATTATTTCATACATGCATGCATACTGTGTCACCCCACCATCCCTTTCCCCTAGCCGCAACTCCTCCTATGCTCCCACAACATCCCTCCTCCCTCTTAAATTTCTGTTTCTTTGTTATTTAATTATTGTTAACAAACACACACACACACACACACACACACACACACAAAATCTTCCAACCTCATTTACTGTGTCTTGTATATACTATGTTTCGGGCTGACCCCCTGGGATTAAATAACCTGTCAGGGCACTCATCCCGGGGTGTGTGTGTGTGTGTGTGTGTGTGTGTGTGTGTGTAATTCTCCCACTCGCAGGAGCCGCTGATTGGCTGACTCTCTTCATCTAGGAGTGGGGCCTTGGGAGGTCTCTCCCATCCATACTGGCATGNCCAAGCCCGAATCTGAGCTCCCTGGCTGAGCGTTCTCACAATGGTATCAACCTCCCTAATGAGTCCTGGGATGGGAGTCTCTGCAGAGTGGCCAATGAAATGACATCATATCTGTCTCTCTCAGTACTCTAGTACTCTAGCCAGAGGGGCTGCAGTGTCTCCCTCCAGCCATCAGGACTCTCGAGACACTGCCAGCAGCGTTTTTACATTCGGTACATAATCAAGACATGGAGGGGGGGCGGTGAGAGCATCTTCTGTGCTACACAAGCATCCTGTCTGGGGCTGCACACTGCAGCTCCCTCAGGGATCACTGAGTTGGTGGTTGCTGAATGAGAAGGGGAATCTCCATTTCTAAGCCTGTGACCTCATGCCCGTGCAGCTGCTAGAGATGTCTTTCTGCAAAATAGACACAAATAGGTTCTGAAGCTGTGCTTTGTAGAAAAGAAAACAGGTCTTTAGGCCCCAGGTAGGCTCTTGAGCCCCAGGGAAAGGCTTTGAGAGTTGCCCTGCCCCAGCCAGCAAGAACTCCCTCACCTTCTCACAGGCTCCCAGCCCATGTCTCCATGGAACTTGTCTCTTACAAGCTAATTACTGAGACCGGCTGAGCCACACCTGGCTTGGAGTGTTTCCTAAATCCCATTGTGGGGAGCCTGATGTCATTCTCTGTGGCCTCCTGAAAGATGGACATCTGGGCCAGGTCATGTACAAGCAGGCCACCTCACTCAGGACAGCTTCCTAGGTACCTGTGAGGGACTCACTCAGATGTCCTATGTTAGTTGCTGTGAATATCACACACACACACACACACACACACACACACACACACACACACGCACACACACACACACACACACACCTGGGTTCCCTCAGATTCAGATTGGCCTGAACATGAATGAAGAGGGGGAATGGGGGAGACAGATTTTTCCCAAAGGGAGGTAGAAGAAGACAGAGAGTTCCAGAGGGAGAAAGAGAGTAGCAGGCTGCAGAGAAGAAATAAGATGGTCAGCAGGATGATGGTCTGGACCAGCAGGTCTCAAAGGACCTCTTCAGGCAGGATTTGAATTCACATATCCCCACCAAGGCTGGCATGAGTCATACAGGCTGTGCCATTCTGATGGTGATGACAGCAATGATAACAAGATTGGGGCAGTCCAGACGACATTCCAAGTCCTCTATGGTAACTACAACTACATGCATCATTATTTATTCTTGCCTATGTGGGTATAATGTATGTGTATGTACATGTTGTGTGCACATGTGGAGGACAAATGTCATCCTCAAGTGTCAGTTCTCAGGAGGATGACCAACTTGGTTTTGAGACTGGATCTCTCATTGACCTGGAGCTCCAGAATCCACTGACTAGACTAGGGAACCTCCTGTCTCTACCTCCTCAGCACTGGGGTTGAAAATGCACACCATCAGATATAGTTTTTTTTTTAAATATAGGTCCTGATATGTGAACTGAGTCCTCACATTTCTATGGCAAGCGCCTTACCCAACTGTACCACCTTCTGGTCTTCTTGTTGTTCACTTTGACATGTCACCACCTCCCGGTAGGCAGTGCTGTGGGCCTCAGTGCCATCATTTTTCACCCGTGGTGTGTCCCTAGGTGGCCACAGAAACCTAGACATCCAGGCTGCAGAGCCGGGACCCTCACCCCGCCTTCTTCACCAGCACTTCTGCACCACCTGATCTACCTTTCAGAAAGTTCTAGTTATCATTTCTTAAGCCAATGACACCTGGAGGTGACAGCCATGGTGCATTGTCACAAGGACAAGGAAATCTGAGCTGCATTCATCCTTCCCCACAGCTCCACAAAGAGGAGATTCACCTTGCCTCTCCCAAACCACTGGGCCCAGATGAGGCAAGAGCCACATTCCCCAAAAGGGAGTGCCTTCCTTGGGTTTCTCTTTCCCATTATCTTGGACATGCCCAAGAATAGAGTTTCTGTTTCAGGGATGAAGCAGCAGGTGGTTCCCCTGAGCCAACCTGAGTCCCAAAGCCCTAGGTCACTTACAGGGGAGAGAAATGCGAAGCCAAGCACTCCTCCCACCATATTTGGGAGGTATCCTATGGATTTTGCAGAGAATTAAAAATAGGAAAAGAATGGTGAGCACCAAGGTTCTCTTGGAACACAGCCCTCTGAAGAAAGTAAACCAGGAAGAGAGCTAGTACTGTCATCCACACTGAGCCTTCTCTTCTGCTGAGACCCTCAAATGTTAATCAGAACCAGCTCTGATTAGGCCAATCCTGGGACACACCACACAGAAGTAGCTAGCTATCCTGCTGCTTCTCTGCTCTACAGAGCCCAGAGAAGTGGGTTAGCATCAGAGATAGTATCAGAGTGGGGATGTAAGCTGCTGCCCTTGGCAACCACTCTGGCTCTCTCCCTGAAACAGAAAGAGGTGGACTTAGAAGCTATGGGTGTTCAGTCACTTGGGGAGGGACCTACATTTCCAACCTGGACTCATGACCTTGCAGTATCTAACACAGCTTGCCAGGGGCTGGCGTCCAGCTCCACCCACCTGTGAGAGAGCAAATTCAAAGTCTTTGGGCTGATGACAAGTACTGTAAGCACTGTCCCAGAGAACAGGGCAAAGGACAGCATTACAGAATGCTAAGGAGTCCACGTTGAAGCCTCCAGTTCCAGGGTGCATAGTCCATTTCCAGGCTTGGCATGTGGGCAGGATCTTAGCTGAGAGTCATGAGATGGATTGTGCTGGCACTGGTCAGAATTCTCCTGTGCAGAAATATGTAGTGATGGGGTCAAGTCACTGATACATTGCTAATGAGCCACATACCCTATTCTCTAGTGTACCAGGGAGTCAGCAAACCTCCTCCTCTTCCTCCTCCTCCTCCTCATCATCATCATCAATTTTCTCTTCATCTTCCTCCTTCTCTTCCTCATTTGTTGTCTGGGTCTCTAAGGAGACATACAATGATCAATAAAGGACATAGGCAAAAATTCCTCTGGGCAGAGGAGAGAACTCTCAGATCCATGCAAACATATACCCTGAGCCTTGTAGGTCACTGGAGATGTCAGCTGAGACATTTGCATCCTGCTTCATTCATGCCCAATTTCTCAAGGCCAAAGTGCTTCACTGTTTCCAGTGAGGGCCTTGCAGACTTTAGAAAACAAAGCATATATTGTCACATGTATGGGGCTCCTCTTTTCCACTTACCAAGATATGGCTTCCTCCCAATGTGGCACTGCTTTGGCCATTAGGCAGCCCCCACAGCACTGAGCCCTTGATATAAATGAGATACCTGGGTGTACAGGGAGGCCAGGATCAGAAGTCTTCGTGGCTTTACTCATCAGTTCTGGGACCTGGCGTGAAACATTTGACCCTGAGTTCCAGTTTCATCCAACAGAGTGGCTGTGAGAAGTGACTGTATTCTTATGTATGAAGGCTCGGTGTGAATTGGAAGAGGGTAAGAGCACTCTTTATCAGCTATAGGTACAAATTCCCCAGGCTATCTTCCTGCTTTGACTCCACCACACAAATCCTGGATGCATAAATGTGCCTGAGGGAGTCTCTGTATTCCCAGAGACAAAACTCAGAGGATGCCAAAAACTCTCCCCTGTAAACCAATTGAATATGTTTCTCCGGCTTTACCATATCAGCTATAATCCTATCCCAGTGACCTCAGGAACCAGCCTCTAATATCGTTTAAGAGAATAAGGAGGATGCGGAGGATGAAGAAGAGAGAGAGGACCAGAAGGAGGATGAGGAAAAATAGGGAGGCTGGAGCTTCTTGGAAATCCATTGAGCAATGTAATTTCAGTAGCCACTAAAATTGTATTTATGCTTACTTTTAATTCACTTAAGCATGACCCATTGAGAAGCCCATGCCCACACTAGGGTATGCACTGCCATTTGCTTAACTCTCTCTCTTTCTCTCTCTCTCTCTCTCTCTCTCTCTCTCTCTCTCTCTCTCTCTCTCTCCTCCCTCCCTCCCTCCCTCTCTTTCTCATGCAATGCCTATGTTTAAACCTATGTCAAAACCTTTTCTAAATGAGCTCCAACTCACTTTCGTATTGACTAATCCTGAAGTCTCTTCTGTGGTACAGTCAAGATCCTGATTTCACCTGAGTGGAAGTCTCTGGAGAGAACTCATTAGGCTCTTGCAGACAGCTGTGTGGAGCCCTATTACTAACCCCCACGCCACCCTACCGACAGGCACAGAAAGACCTCTTTATTTGTGTCCCCAGGCTCTCAAGACCCTGCAAAAAGCATGAGTTTCCCATACTCCACCACCACTCTAACCTGTTTCCAAAAATAAAAAGAAAGTAGGAAAGGCCAAATTTCTCCCGTTTTTTTGTTTAAGTTAAGCCAGGGATCATTGCAAGGGCAGGGGTCTTAGTAATGTAAGTCACTGATGTCTTAGTGACAGTGACCTATGAGCTTTTGGTATTTTCTGGGACATCAAAAGGAAGCTGACAGCTGGCCAGAGTTAGTTTAACAGTTGTGTTTGGTTTTGGTTTTGTTTTCGCCACTGAGCAATCCAAATGCTGGTGTCATTCTGAGCGCCCGGCTTCTTTCTGCCTTCAGACTCACCTCACAACTCAAGGTTGTGGTGACCCCCAACCACAACATTATTTTTGTTGCTACTTCATATCTATTGTTCTGAATTGTAATGGAAATATCTGTGTTTTCAAATGGTCTTAGGTGATCCCTGTGAAAGGCTCATTTGACCCAGTAGGGGGTCCCAACCCACAGGTTGAGAACCATTGCATTATACCCTTGTCTAACAAGGTAGAGGAGTGAAAGATGGAGGAGGAAACCTGGGTACCTGTCATCCCTCAAGCAATCAACACTTTTTTTTTTTTGGTTTTTCGTGACAGGGTTTCTCTGTATAGCCCTGGCTGTCCTGGAACTCACTTTGTAGACCAGGCTGGCCTCAAACTCAGAAATCCGCCTGCCTCTGCCTCCCGAGTGCTGGGATTAAAGGCGTGCGCCACCATGCCCGGCTGCAATCAACACTTTTGAGTAACCTTCATTGATGCCCCGACACACTTCTGCTTACTTTGGCCTGCTGAAAACTGGAAGCATTTGGCTATAAGATCATCTTTTGCTTGGGCATATTGTTACCCAAGTAAAGGCAAGGTCCTGTTACTGAAAACAGAAACATGAACACTGAGTAGCTTATAGTTATTTCTATAACATTTGTCCAACAACGTACCTGTGGAATGGGGACAGCCATGTTTGCCTGAATAAAGGCCTATCCCAGTCCCTCGGTGGACCCTCTGTCACGCCCCTGAAAGGAACTGACCCTATCCTGCTGATACCCATCAGGTGCCCCACTACTCTGAGGCTGTGATTGCAAGAGCCTGTCCCCTGAAGAGGGCAGGGACATTGCCCCCTTTGTACAGGAGAACTCTGCAGCTTTAGGGAACAGGGCTTCCAGACATAGAGTGAGAAGAGTCATGGGAACCTCAGGTTCCATGGATTCTAGTATCATCTGCTCATGGCACAGCCTTTCATTCTCTGGAAGATAACTCTCTACTTCCCTTCACCAGGGAGGGGGATAAGCAGTCTGCACTAGGAGAATCCTATGAGCCTTGAAGCCTGGCTGTTATGACTCATGGTGATATGGAAGCTTTGCTCTGCCAACCTCTCTCCCAGCTAGACAATCTCTTACCTTCTGATGATGTCTTCTAACCTATAGGGTACAACTTCATGGACCAAAAAGTTTCTGTAGAGGTTTCAGTTTGTCTCCCTTCTGTTCTCTTTAAAGAAATGAGGGTGTGCTGGTTAGTTTGGGGGAGGTTTGGGGTTTTTTGGGTTTGGGGGGGTTGTTTGGTTGGGGTTTGTGTGTGTGTGTGTGTGTGTGTGTGTGTGTGTGTGTGCTCATGGGCTCATGCATGTCTTCAAATTGACATAAACCAGAATCATCTGGAAAAAGGGAACCTCAGTTGAGAAAACTCCTCAGATTACCCATAAGTCTGTGTTACTTTCTTGATTAATTGCTGACATAGGAGGACTCAGGTCACTATGGGTGGTGCCACCCTTGGGCAGGTGATCATAGATAGAAAAATAAAGCAGGCTGAGCAAGCCGTGAGAAGCAAGCCAGCAATCTTAATTACTCTGTGGTCTCTGCTTCAGTCCCTGCTGCCCACGCCCAGGGTCCTGCCTTAAGTTCCTGTCTTTACTACTCTCCAAGTTGTTTTTGGCCATGGCATTTTATCAAAGCAAACCAGAACAGGAAGAGAACAAAAAAGTTGCTTTTCTGAATTAGTTTTGTGCATAACTGCAAAAGCCTTAGAAACTATACAGTAATATGTGTGAAAAAAATTATAAAATGTAGCGTGCATAACTCTACACAGAATACAGCAAGCAGGGCAGGAACCTCATTGACTCCTGGTTAAAGCCATAATCCAGTGCATCTAGCACCAGGCTCCAGCTTTTAGGTTCCTCGGGAGTTTTGTGCATGCAGGGCTATTGGTCACCATACAGAAAGGCCCTATAGTTTGTCCTCCCTGTCCCTTTGACTATTAGTCTCTGTAGGGCCTCCCTCTAAAAAGGCTCCAGGCCCTCCNGGGCAGGAACCTCATTGACTCCTGGTTAAAGCCATAATCCAGTGCATCTAGCACCAGGCTCCAGCTTTTAGGTTCCTCGGGAGTTTTGTGCATGCAGGGCTATTGGTCACCATACAGAAAGGCCCTATAGTTTGTCCTCCCTGTCCCTTTGACTATTAGTCTCTGTAGGGCCTCCCTCTAAAAAGGCTCCAGGCCCTCCCTACTGTCTCAGATCCACTCCTTGGGTTTATGAACTTGCCTCTCTGCCTGTCATCCATCATGAATGAATTCTTTGAAGAATACCCTTGTTTCCCATATTGCTCTCCAACACCTGTTACCCTTTCTCACAAGGCAACCCAACAGAAAGCCACCTGGAATCCCAGACTCTGAGTTCTAAGCCTGTCATACACTCATCAGACAAAAGCAGTGTGCCAGCATACTGTGAACGTGTAAAGTTAAACACAGCAAGTAGACATTGCATTCATGATCTCATTTGCAGAATAATATCTCTTTATTCTAAACAATTATAATATGTGGGTAACTCTCCAGATGAAATTAGGGAGGTTCAAAGCTCCAGTTTGAATGTCTATCAAAACAGGCTTCTTGCATTCCTACTTTGCCTCCAGAGTCTTTTTGAAATCCCTCTAATATTTGCATGTAAACGACCTGGTTTTAGGAGTTTGTTTGTTTGTTTGTTTGTTTGTTCGTTAAGGCAGAATCCCACTCTAACACAGGCTAACTTAGAACTGCCTCTGTAGCCCAGGCTGGCCTTGGACTCATGATCTTCACAACACATGGATCTTGATATGGGTTTATAAGTTTCTTGGCTTGGGCTCTTCTCCGTGCTCTTTTGTGCTACAGAAGCTTTGGGCAAAGGACCTGTTTGGTGTTTGGGAGACAGGACCTCATAACCCAATATGGCTCTGGTAGAGATGGAGTGCAGGTTCATGGCTACCCAGGAACTCCTACAGCACACACAACAATGTACACCATGATCCATGTCACCCAGTGCCATTCATACCATTTCTCCTTGTCTCCTAAGTGAAGCCAAGTCCAAATTCTAAATACCCTAAGTAATAAGATGGGTTCTAAGCTGTTTGGGGGGGGGTGCTAGATTGACAGCTTTAAGAGGGTGGTAGATTGAGAGCTTTGAAGTCCACCACTCATACCCCATAGATTTAGGAAAGACTTGTTGACTAGATTCCCCTCTTTTGAGCTATGCTGAGACTTGGTCTACCAGGCCGAAGAGAATGTGTGGCACTTTCAGTAAATTCATGTTCCCTGACCCTAGTCAGCCTCATCATTAGTAATGAAGAACTCAATAGGTAGCACACAGTGTGAAAAGAAGGGACCAAGATCCATTCAAACATGGCACAGGATCTGGGGTAGAATAACGGAGACTGGAAGACCATGAAACACATCTGTCTCCATCCTGTTATAGAAGAGGAACGGCGCACTTAAACTTCCAGACTCAGCTATGAAAAATACAGGCTGCAGTGTATTTACTGCAGCGAGAAAGGCAGAGCCATTAGCACCCCACATGCCAATGCTCTGGTACTAAGTCATCCCTTTCTTGGATAAGTCGTCTTAAATTAAATATTAAAGATTAATAAATATAATGCCCATAATAAATGGTACACACTAATTTAATTAAAAATAGATGGTGAGTTTTACAAATGGGACATTATAGGGATGACAGAGACAACAGACTTGTTATGCTAAAAATGTAGTGTTGAGGGTGTGCAATCTTGCCTCGTATTACATTCTTATTGTGTCTCATTAAAATTTTAAAAATAGCTATTTTAATTGTCAAGCATTTGACAGACTGCTGTAAAAACTTGACACTTAAGTTTCAATTTTACAGTATGCATTTTAATGACTCCCTTTCCCCTGAATGTTTTGTTATCCATAATCCACAAGTTTATTTTTTCAAAAAAAAATTAAAATGTCATCTTCCAGTAGTTTGTATTTTTTGTTTCTTCAGAGAACAGAGTTGAGCTTGCTGTGGGGCTGCGAGAAAACATTTTAAATCTTTACAAATAAATATGAAAATTAGAACTATATTTTATTTCTACTGCAGCCTGGTTTCCTTGCTGTGTGTGAAGCCTTCAGAGGTATCAGGGAAGGAAGAGCCTTAGGGAGCTCCAACCCAACCAGAAATGGGCTGTCAGAGACTTTTAGCACCAGCATTTTGAAAGGACTTCCCATGTCCTGCTCTTGGGATGTAAAACAAGGTGACAGATGTGACTCACAGTCACCAATGTGTTCAAACCTTCTATTAAAGAAAATGGACACTTTCCACAGCCTCCCTGAAGGGCACTGTGGAAATGCTTTAGGCCTTTCTGAACAGTCCAGTGGGGCCTTGAGGGCCTCTGAATTCCTTGCCTCACTCTGGAAGGAAAATGGAATAAGGCCCTCCAAATGTCTCGCTATTTAATTAGAGTTGCTAAGATCTTGATGACATCATGGCAAACAGTCTGTTGTTAGTTTGAGAGTTGCTTTGGGCTAGGAAAAGCCCAATCTCCTTGACCAACCAAATAAAAATATGACAGTAATGGAGTCCTGTGGTCCATACTAATGACTCCAATAGCTTCTGTCTTACTCAGTGCTCAATTGCTGTGAAGAGACACCACGATCAAGGCAACTGTAATTAAAGAAAGTGTTTAACTGGGGCTTGCCTACCATTTCAGAGTCATTAACATCAAAGTTCATTATCAATTATCAAGGCTGGGAGTTTGGTGGCACACAGTCAGACACTGCGCTAAAGAGGTAGATGAGTTCTATATCAACATCTGCGGGGAGTAGGAAGACAGAACCACTGGGCCTGGCTTGGGCTTCTGAAACCTCAAAGCCAACCCCTATCTACATACTTCCTCCAAGACTGGCCACACCTACTCCAACAAGGCTATACCTCCTAGTCCTTCTCAAGTAGTACTACTCCTTGATGACTAAGTGTTTAAATATGTGAGCCTTTGGGGACCATCCTTAGTCAGGACACCACTGGCCCCACAGGCTAATAGCCATATCATAATGCAGAAATGCATTCTGTCCAACCTCAAAAGTCTCCATAGTCTATCATAATCTCGACGCTGTTGACAAGTCCAAAGTCTCTCTGAGACTCACGCAATCTCTTAACTGTAACCCCTGTAAAATCAAATCAAAAAGCAGATCACATACTTCCAATACACAGTGGTACAGAATATGTATTACCATTGCATAAAGGAAGGAAAAGGAACATAGTGAGGAAATACTGGACCAAAGCAAGACAGAAAGCCAACAGATCAAACTCCAAATTCTGTGTCTCCTTCTCTGACGTCAGAGAGCTCTTCAGATCTCAACTCCTTTTAGCTTTGTTGACTGCAACTTCATCTCTCTCTCTTGAGCTGGTTATGTAATTCATCTGCAGCTTTCCTTGGCATCTTGGGGTCTCCAACACAATTCAGGCTCCACTTTCACAGCTTAATGTAATGGCCTCTCTCTGGGCCTCCAAGCAGGGATAACCTCTTTGACACATGTCTGTCTTCAACAGCTTCTTCTCAGCACCCAGGCCTGGGGTGAGTCAGCACCTCACCTTTCACAGAAACAAAAAAAAAGGGAGTTTTCAGGATATGTACGGAGAGGCACACTGAAGCTCATTGTTGTGGAGGGACTTCTCTAGTGAGGCACAAGTGTATTTAACTGGGACCCTCTAACAGTGAAAGTTTAGGAAGCTCTCACCTAAGGCTCAATGGATTCCATGACATCACACAAGGATGCTGGAAACCTACAATGAGCCATTTCCAAGAATCAATTCCGGGTTCATTCATCAAGGCTTCCAGCCAAGCAGGACCAGGCTAAGAAACCCCTCTTATTTTACTATCTGGTCCAGGAAGGTTCTACTTATCATATCACGTTTGATTTCCTGGCTACACTGATTTTGGATTCTTTTCTCTTTGAATTATCCATTTTCCTAACACAACGTAAAGGTTTATTATCAGGAGGCAAGGTGGGGAAGGGGAGATCCCATTCTATGCTTTGAGGTCAGAACAGAGCTGAAGAGCAGATGCAGCCACGACCCATCGCAAACTGCCTTTGAGAAAAGTGAGGCATTGGTCATTGATTAGGGCAGCATTTGTTATTGTATAGGGAAGTGTGGGCTGAAAGGCTGGCAGCAAAAGTCAGACCCGATGCTGAGACTCAGAGCTCACTGTCACATAGAATTGGAACTGTGTGGCTGGGGAAGGGGGAGGGTAGTTAACAGGGTTGTAACTAAAACCTTGTTGTTTCAGTCCTTTGTAAGCAAGCAAGGCCTGAATGTGAAATTATCAAAACTAATCTCATTTATAGCAACAAAAAGCACATTAACCGTTGCCAAGAGCTAAGAGAGGTGTTGGGTGAGGAGCAGACTACACAGGAATGGGGAAGGATCATTATGGGGCTATTCTATGATCTCTAGACTGGGGGGGGTATTTATAAATGTGTGCATGTCTTCAAAAGACAACAACCTTCGCAACTTTGAGTGGGTGTCTGTCTTATATGCAAGCCACACTTTAAAATATCGAGGCAGAATACAAGACCAATGCCCCCAAACAGCTGGGTGTAAAAGTTTACCCATACCCAGTAAAACAGTCACAATCTCAAATTCAAGATGCAAACTAAAATAAACCAAGGCAGTCTTAAATCCCTGGGCCAACTTAGGTTTTCGTGAGTTTGCTTGTTGGTGCGCATGGTGCTCTCTTGTCAGATATCTGCTCAGCTTGCCCGTGAGGTCCTCCAGCCTTTCTGTGGAAGTGTTATAAAGAAGAAATTCAAAGGGCTTAAGAGCTGTGGGGTGAGTGGGTGGTTCTATTAACTTGGTGATGTTAACATGCTTTTGAAAAAGTCACCCTCTTTGTGTTTTCAAATGCACTCATAAAGGCATGTTATCTGTCTCTGTCTCTGTCTTTGTTCCTCTCTCTCTCTCTCTCTCTCTCTCTCTCTGTGTGTGTGTGTGTGTGTGTGTGTGTGTCTGTCTGTCTGTCTGTCTGTCTGTCTGTCTGTCTGTCTCTATCTCTGTCTCTCTCTCTCTCTGTGTCTCTCTCTGTCTATCTCTCTCTCCCTCCCTCCGTCCCTCCCTCCCTCCCTCGCTCCATCCCTCTCTGAGAGATAGCCTTAGCCTTGTTATTCTTAATCCTGTCTGGTTTTTCCACCTCAGAAGTCACCAGGTCTCACTGTTTCATGGCTCACAGCACCTTTCATTGTATTTATTTGATTATTTTTCCTTGAGCCTTTTCAAGTGGCCTTGTTGAAATACAGTTGTCACAGAAGCTAGCATTCTTAACATGTTCCTCCATAATGTTACCTATGTACCCAACTGTGCAACCATCACCACCATCAAGGCAATAAATAAAACAAATACATCAAGGAAAAAAATCCATCTTCCCCAAACTCCTTTACCTCCTCCTCCCAGCAGCCCCTCTGCCTTCTCTATCCCCTTCCCTCCTTCCCTCCCCTCCCCAGTAGCAATGGACCCACTTTCCATCACAATGCATTTTCTAAAATTTTATACAGTAGACACTCTTCAGAAGTCTGATTTTAATCTGCATAACTATTGTGTTTTCTCCATGCTGTTCTGTCCATCAGTGATCTTCTCTTTTTGTTATTGAGCAGTATTTTTATGGAAAGGGTATATCACAGCTTCTTTATCCTTTCCCCTGGTAACAAACATGGTGGTGCCTTCCAGACTGTGGCTCTTACACATAAACATTCTGTGTATTCAGTATTTGGGGTTTTCCTACAAATCTTCAACTTGGGTTTTCTCTTCTCTCTCTCTCTCTCTCTCTCTCTCTCTCTCTCTCTCTCTCTGTGTGTGTGTGTGTGTGTGTGTGTGTGTTTGTTTTGTTTTGTTTTGTTTTTTGAAACAGGGTTTCTCTGTGTACCCCTGGCGGTCCTGGAATTCACTCTGTAAACCAGGCTGGCCTTGAACTCAGAAATCTGCCTGCCTCTGCCTCCCAAGTGCTGGGATTTAAAGCATGCACCCACCACTGCCCAGCACAACTTGTGTTTAGATAGATAGATAGATAGATAGATAGATAGATAGATAGATAGATAGATAGATAGATATTTTCTTCATTTACATTTCAAATGCTATCCCCAAAATCCCCTATACCCTCCCCCTGCCCTGCTCCCCAACTCACCCACTCCCGTTTCTTGGCCCTGGCATTCCTCTGTACTTCACAAGACCAAAGGTCTCTCCTCCCATTGATGGCCAACTAGGCTTTCCTCTGCTACATATGCAACTAGAGACACAGTTCTGGGGGGTACTGGTTAGTTCATATTATTGATCCTCCTATAGGGTTGCAGACCTCTTTAGTTCCTTGGTTACTTTCTCTAGCTCCTTCATTAGGTTCCCTGTATTCCATCCAATAGATGACTGTGAGTATCTACTTCTGTATTTGCCAGGCACTGGCATAGCTTCTCAAGAGATAGCTATATCAGGGTCCTGTCAGCTAAATCTTGCTGGCATATTCCATAGTGTCTGTGTTTGGTGGTTGTATATAGGATGGATCCCCAAGTGGGGCAGTCTCTGGATGGTCCTTTCTTCCATCTCAGCTCCAAACTTTGTAACTCCCTCCATAAGTGCGATGGGTCCATCAGAGCACAATCCTGCTGTTAGTGTAGGAACAACTTCACTCTGGGTACAGGTTGTTTTCTGTGTAAGGTGTGGGACTTTCCCATGCTTTTCTCTCTGTGTGTCTCACTTTTCATGTCGTTTTTGTGATAAATTTGTTCTAAATATTGGTTAAACTTAATTCATCAATTCACCAGTTATCTTTGTTATGAAATGTGAATCCCATAAAAGTCTTTTCCTAAGGCAAAGTTACAAAGACAGTCCTTCCTCCAGGAACCTTCTAGAACTCTTACAGCTTTGGGTTTGACACTAAGGTCTATGACCCATATTGTGTTAAAAGAGACAATAATCAAATCTTTTAACCAATGATGGCATTTTGTGTTCAGTGACGGCCTTGGTCTGTCTTACTGAAGAGTCATTAACAAAACCATTTTTAACATTGATTCTATTAGAATTGATTTTATTAGAATGTAATAAGAATTCCATACATGAGTGACTTGTCTACATCATTTCCACCCCATACTCTCCCCTTTCCTGCACCTCCTTACCCCTACTCTCTCAACCTCACTGCCTCTTCTTTAATGATCACTGTTACAATATAAAGAACCAGGTGAGATGCTGTTCTACTCTACTACATTGTTGCTTCTTGTTCTCAGTTTCTTCCTTTCTCTTCATTGTGTACCTCCTTCCATTGCCTATGAGTTGAATTTGTTGCTGTCTTAAGAATTTGTTTACTAGCTTAGATGGATAAGGTGCGGGCTCCCCTCGTCTCTAATGGACCGTTAAAGCTATGGGTTCCCCCTCTAATTGTGGCTTTAGATGCATCCCATGTGTCTTGGTTGCAGATTATTATTGTCACTTATCTTGAACCATTTTCTCATTTCCACTGTGACACTCTGCTCTGACATATTATCTACTTATAAGTATATTGCTGATATGCCAGCCTTTAAAGGTTTCCTCATCTCAGAATGTTTTCAATATGAATTTAATCAGCCAAAATTAACTGAGATTTGCCTTATTACCACATATAATACATTTCAAGCATTTCTTCTTCGTTGAAAGAAGTAAGTGTTGCTTAGATATTTGGAGAACTAATACATATACACAATGTGCACTGATTGGCCAGATATAGACATGAATATGAACATATAGATATATATGAGAGAGTTGTAGATTTTGATGTATGCCCATTAGGTCTAATTTTTAAATAACATTATGATTAATTTTATCTGTTTATCTAGTTACTAACTGGGGAGAAAAGGAAGGAAAAAGAAATAAGGGGGAAAGACAGGGAGGAATGAACTGCATTAACTCTTCCACATTTCATAGATTTGCCCATTTCTTCTGTACCTTACATTTTGGACCTGCTGTGTGATAGATGATTTTAAAGTTTTTCTGTGTTTCTAGTGTGAGAATCATGTGTCACTTTGTATTCAAGTTACCTGTGACAATATCCTGCCATCTCCCTCCTCTAACACAACTACATCAGGTTTCTTTGCATGGTATTTATGGAATATTTTGGCATTTCCCACCCAGATTTTTGCACATAAACCTGCTTCCTGTGAATAGTATGCAATAGCCTCATCCAGTCTAGTAAGAGGTGTTTCAATCCAACTGCAGCCTCCAGCACACTTGGCCAACTGCAGCCTCCAGCACACTTGGCCAACTGCAGCCTCCAGCACACTTGGCCTGTTACCTGTAATCCCTGGGCTAGTGCTCTGTTCCCTTCCTTTCTCTCATTCCTTTGGTTTCTTTTTTATTATTTTTCCATTCTGGCTCTTGGTCAGTCAGTTTCACATCTCACTGTTCTTTCTCCTGCAGTGTCTACACACTCTTGCATGACTGGAATATGACAAGCGCTCTCCAGAAAGGAAGACTATAAAAATTTGACTTCTTCACCCACTCTTTTATGAAGTAGAGCCGCAGTAGTAATTTTCAAAAGAGTCTGAGCAGGGTACTCTATTAAATGCTCATACAAGAAACAGTCCACGTAATTTTAAGATGAGATAGGGTACAATCACAGTCTCTCATAAGTCTCATGCATAGCATAGAGCTGTGCGCATTACCACTGGGTTTTAGTCATGTGCTCACTTGGGCTTTCTTTGGTTCCCTTTTCCTGCATCTCTAAGATGCTTAGTGGGACCATTCCTATTATTCTTGATGAGCATCATATAGTATGTCTCTTAATGGCATCCTATATCAACTCCACCCAGCTCTCAGAAAAACAGCTTTCAGTATAAATTACTGCTTACACCTTTATATTGAGCCACCACATATATCTCTCACACCGTCCTTATGCTATTCTAAAAAAAAAAAATGGGAGACAGGAGAGGGGGACTATCTTCCAATTTCATGATCAAATTGTTGCCTGCTCCATGCCTGCCTGGATGCTGCCCTGCTCCCACTTTGAAGAGAATGGCCTGAATCTCTGAACCTGTAAGCCAGCCCCAATTAAATGTTGTCCTTTATAAGACTTGCCTTCATCATGCTATCTGTTCACAACAGTAAACCCTAACTAAGACGTTGACTAAAGTGAAATTCTTTTTTGATAAGACTTGCTTGGGTCATGGTGAATGTTCATAGCAGTAAAACTCTAAGACGTGCGTCCTCTCTCCTCCAAGGTGAAACAGCCCCTTCCCCAGGTGGAGGAAAGAGCTCATAAGGCTCCAGAAACAGGAAACCTGTAAGAGCCTGGGAAGCTCAAAGGCTACAAGATCACAGGGCTCCTCCCCAAGGTTACATCAGCAGCAATAGTTGCTAGGGGAAGGAGAATCTTCAGTCAAGCTTCCCTCAAGTTGAGCAGAGAGCTTTAGCAATGTGACTTTCTTAGCAGTCACCCATGTTGAAGTGGCCTATTCAGTGATGTGGCTGCCTTTGAGATACACAGCTCACTCACACTCCTGTAAATGGCCCTTCATTTATACTCCTGTAAATATCCACATAAGATCAACCTAAACAAAGGTACTGCTTTTTCAGTTGGTAGCTATCTAGGCTCCATGGCCATTTGTTTCTGTGGACCCAGGAAAAATCAAACGACATCTTCCCATCACCATGTTATATGTGACAAACCCCTTGCTTTCCCTTCCCCTCCATGATGCTGTAGGGATCCGTTGCCTTGACTCTTCATATGCCTTCCAATTCATACAAGTCACCATGTGGAGCATCTAAGCCACATCTAGATCAATTTTGGTGACAACATCGAGCCAGCTATGATGTGGAGACACTTCAGTAGTTGGGGAAAGGGTGAGGGTAACAAAAATATAAATGATTTGTATACAGTGGGAGAAGCAATTAATTGCACACATCTGTGTAGACTTTCTCTTACACTAGCCCAACATTTTTCAATGACATCCAAATGAATAGGACACTTGATAAGGAGCCTGTCCAATTGCCTTTGAACCACAGGTAAGTGAATAACCTCCTGTTGTGTATATTTTTGTGTTCTTCCCAGCTTGCTAACTTGACGCACCCAAATATAACTACCAGGTGAATTTACTTGCCAAACCTGTAACCTAGGTTTCTTCCATCAAGACTTATTTATTATCCCTCTTTCAAAACATTCATCCAACCTTACCTGCCAGCTCGCTTTCTCTAGGGAACTCTGATCAATACACCAATTAAGCTCTGGACACTCTGCTTTACATGCCATTCTAGAATATGCAGAAGTTTGTTCATGTCTCCTCAAGAAAGGCCACTGGATAAGAAAGAACCTTAGCTACAGCACAGCTCTTTCTTGGTTGGATAAGGATATCCTAAGAGGTTTAGTTTTGAAGGTAGCTAGTTTTGATGGAGACCTGAAGAGTTGGAGGTTGGTGTGGAATAAGGACTCCCAGGCTCAAGGTGGCTAAGAGAACATGAAGGACTCTGTGGATGAAAGAAATCGCTTCTTGCTATGACTATTCCTGGTTGTCAACTTGACTACATCTGGAATTAAATAAAACCCAAATGGGGCTGTGCACACCTATGAGGGATTTTTTTTTCTTAATTAAATCATCCGAAGTGAGAAGACCCACTTCTAATCTGGATCTTTGAGGTAGAAAGATCCACATTCAATCTGGACCACACTTTCTTCTGGCAGCCTATATAAAGGACATAGAAGAAGAAAGCTTACACACTCTCACTCTCTCTCAAGTCCATTTTCTCACTGGCACTAAAGCCCACTTCTTCAGGATTCCAGCATCTATTGAAGACCAGCTGAGACATTCAGCCTCATGGACTGATATTCCATAGGCACCTATTGGACTAGCTGGGCCAAAGCCTATAAGTCATTCTAGTATAACCATTTCTATACATATAGATATTTACCCTGTAAGTTCTGTTCCTCTAGAGAACGCTGGCCAATACACTTGTCTTTGTAGGAGTCAGTCTACTGATACTGGAAAGATGGAGGTTAGAGAGTTACAATTGCTATTCAATGGTCATGCATCTTGGTGGTCAGAAACGGGACTGTAAGAAATCAATCTTTCCAGTCCATTTGCAGTATGAGGCAAATTTTAAACTTTACCAGGTTAACGGATAAGCAAAAGGAGCTAGGTCCCCTTTTCTCTTTTCTGACAGCTAGAGCTATCTTGTCTCAGAACTCTTGAGATAGAAAGTCAAAATGTATTCATTAGACAAGGTTCTGTGTCTAACCAACAAGGTAGAAATTTTGGGAATAGATAGACCCTATCCTATGAAGGAAGAGGACAAGGTTTAGTTGAGCTAAAAATCTATAGAAACTGAAGTTTTTCCCCCAAAGCATCATAGTAGCCATCTTTGCCTTTTCTAAATCTTCTGGAGACTGGGATAGTAACAATGGCTTCATTTCCCATGGTCTCTTCAGCTTGCTACTAGCTTATTTCCAACATGACCATACTCAGAACTGTTTTCCCTTAAACTTGAGCATAACTGTATTCAGTCAAGGACAGCCACTTTCTGGCTAAGAACCAAGAACTAAGAGGATCTTCTGCCTTTGCTAGGGCTGTGAAGCCTCGCACAGGTACACACCACACTGTAATTGGCTCTTTTGAAATTGGTAATGCCTTCTTTTTGTTAGCTGGAGTGCTGCTGACAGGTAGGGTTGGGAGAACCCCTGCTGCATATATCAGCCACACAGGGGACCTCCGTGGTTTAGACAGACATTGTTAATTGTCAACTTCTCTGAAACCCCCAACATCCTGGGAGGGACTCATTACAAAGACTCCTCTGGAATAGAGATGAGGTCAGGCTTTCTATCTCCCACAAATCATTTGTCGGCGAGTGTGTTATCAAAATATGAGCCAGCCCCTTCAAATATATTTTAAACACCGTTAATGTATTTCCACATGTCACTGGCTGACAGCTCTGCCATCCTCTCTCCTGCCACCAGGGAAATTTACATGCATTTGAATTCAGTGGGCCAGGCTCAGCCGCCCCACTCTGACAGCCCGTTTAACTGGGTGATAAGTTAATCTGTGTGCTGTTTGATGGATTTCTGTCTTTTACCCAAAACAGTTTACAAAAAACGACTCAAGGAAGCTCACCAGTTTCTGTGGAACTTGGGCCACTTCTAGAGGTTGGACAACATGGGGCTAGCTGGGCCACACAGTGATTGGCTTCCCACCTCACATGCTTTGACCTGCATGACAAGCCCCTCTTCCTTTTTTCCCCGAATCCTCAAGCATTTATTCAAAGGAATGTAAAACTGATCAGGCAAATGCCAAGATCCAATCAGATTTAAAGGGTGAGATTATCCACCTATGCACTTTGCTGCAATGGCATGCCTGTGATCAAATGCCTTGTTGGGTTTTTTCATCATTGTATTAGATTCCTAGGCTTGCAGGGTGGATGAGCCAGGAGCCAGCCCTCATCCAGCATGGATGCCAGTTGACCTGGACAAGGACTAGAGTGGTGCTGGACAGAGATGGATTTGCAGGTATCAAGCGTTCCAATATATAAGCCTATGAGGTTCCCATTATTCAAACCACCACAATGTTTTGGTAGGACCATTCCTGCCACCAGTTCACTTCCCCACAGAGGCCCTGCAAAGTCTGATAGCATAGGAACCATGCCAGGGCATCACCTTCAAATGGAATGGCCAGTAATGGAGCAGCAGACAGGGGCTGCGGACCCTGGAGGATAGTCTATTGTGGTCTGAGGGAAGTTGGAAAATCTACTAAACAGACAAACATTCTGGACATTTAATAATAAGTCATAACCAAAAAACCCTGGTCCAATGGCCAGATAAGGCCACAGTTCTCAACTCACTCACTCTCTCTTCTCCCACACTGTCTGTCTACATTCCTTCCTGGGTGATACCACATCCAGGGTAGCTTGGCCCCTGTGGAAGTATTACCTTCTGGGAGCCCTTATCTCTGCCTTCTGTTCTCTCCCCAGGTTGCTGTGAGCCACCAGGCCTGAAGAGGTAGACCTCCTCTGCACTCCCTGTAAACAGAGATAATGTGGGGTGCAGCCACCGGGGAGACAAATGTGTCATCCTCGATTCAGATCTCTTATTACAGGGCCCCTCATCAGACCTCAGCAGCCCCCACTGTGCACACCTGCAGCTGTTGACTGTGGAGAAGTGAGAAATTCAGAGGATACAGGGCACCCCGCATATTCACAGAACCGACCCAATGTTCACAGAGGTATTTAGCACAGGTGTTTCTGTGATTGGGATGCATAAGAGAGCTTCCCAGTGTTCAGCAGTGGTCGGCCCTCACCAAGCATGCCTCCATCTGCCAGAGGAGGCTGGCTGCAGTTTGGGCCTACGCAAGGAGCTAGACAAGAGGAGTCGGCTGGCAGAATCTATACACATGCCTCAGGCATGCACCCACTCAAGCTTAACCTGAGGATTCTCTACCACCAAAGAATCATAAAGAGAAAAAAGAAAACAGCACAATATTGCCAATAATCACACTAGAACTACATCTATAAGCATCAATAAAAAATTCAATAATTTTTACCATCAAAACCTGGAATACTAAATGTACTTAGTCTAATTACTTCTAAAATTTTATTCTTTAGATGTGAAAATGTTGTGAATAAGCATACAAACAAAAATATATGAGAAAGGCATTTAAACACACCAGGCTGTTAACTAATAATAACAGTGTTTTTCTGAATTCCAGGGTTTATTATTATTATTATTATTATTATAGCCTTTTCTAAATGTTCCATGTTTGAAACCTATTGTGGGTGGTTTACTTTATTTTAAAAAAAAAGTCATTCACATTTGTATACTATTAAAAAGTTCTAAATAGAGCCAGAGAGATGGTTCAGCACCTACGAGCACTTTGCTACTCTTGCAGAAGACCAGAGTTTGATTCCCAGTACTCATGTTGGGTGGATTACAACAGCCTATAACCCCAGCCCCAGGGGATACAGTGCCTTCCTCTTCTCTCCTAGGGAACCCTACCGGCACACATGTGGCATACATACACAGAGATGCACATGTACACATAAATAAAAAATAATAGAAATAAATCTTTGAAAAGGTTCTTCGGGCCCTCTGGCTTTGCTTCCTTCCAGACCACAGAGGAACTGCCAAGCACCTGCTAAGACCCTGGAAGCAGCAGCCACAGACAAAGAGGCAAGCAGGACGTGGCCATGCTCCCACCTTGTTGGCCTGATGAATCTGGAGCCCTGGAGGAGGTCAGCCAAGTGAGCTGTCAAGTAGTAACAAAGCAGCAAGTCCGGGAGTTTAAAGCCAAGAGTCAACTGGAGCCGAGGCCTGCCGGGGGTCCAGGGCACCAGGGATGAGGAACTCTTGACACATGTGGATGGCCTGAGGTTTGAGCAGTCAGGCTTGGAGCTGAGAAGACAGCAGGTTGTGAGGCACAAGGGCCCCCTCTTCTTCCTGCAGCAAGGCAAGAAATCCTGGCTTTTCTTCTGCCTCTCCCTCCGAGGTCACCCTCATTGATCTCCCTAGCCTCTTCTGCCTACATGGTCACAGGTAGGCAGAAGACACTAGATCCACTTCAAAAATTACTGCCACTGTCCAGCACTTCCTGACTCGAGTGGGTGGGGTGGACTACAGCCCACACAGTATCCCTTTCCCGGATACTGAATGGAGACTCACACTTCCCTATTGTCTGCCCTACTTCTTATGCCCCTGGGTTAATTGAGGAGGGAGAGAGCAGGGACAGAGAGCAGGACAGCAGGCCCTGACTTTGCACAGTGAATCCACACACTTAGCCACATACTTCAAGTACACAAGGATGGGTAGGTGAAGCAGTGGACCTGTAGAGGGGCATCCAGGAATGCAACCTGAGCTCATGCCTGGGTGATGCTCAGGAAGCCCTGGAATGATCCTGCTTTTGCAAGTGGCAGGCTCCGCAGCCAGGGGAGCATCTGCAATGCAGAGTGCCATTTGGCACCTCTTTCATTTTTAACGTATTTTTCAGCATTATTTCTCTGTCGCCACATGGTGAATTTTGTCCTTCTGAGAGCCAAAGACAAACACAGGCATGCTCCACATACACAATCAAAGAGAGCTGTTTCCTAGCAACAGGAGCCCTGGGTGGCCAGGAGCCACCTTCCCTTGCAGGGACTAGAGTTTGGCTTATGGGCTTAGAGGCTGGCACTGAAGCCAGACCCCACATGGCCTGATAGGAGGGCTGGGATACTGCATCTCCCTGTGTTAGTGGCCCAGTTGCTTGACATATTTGATGCATGTATACAATTGCATGTGTATGCACAAAATACATGCACTCCTACTATACGCACACTAAGTTCCCTTGCCTACGTAAGGTAAACAAGGCAAAGACAAGCATAGATCTGTAGTCAGTGGGACTGTGATGGGGTCCTGTTGGCCTGGCTCTGTCCTAGCTCTCCTCAGACTACCAGGAACAACAAGGATGAATAGGATGGCTCCCTCAGGCCTCAGAGGGACTCCTGTACCATTAGAGACCTACTGATGTCCTACTAAGGTCAGTGTTTTCACCCAGATTTCTCTCCGCCAGTAACCTGTGTGATTCTGAACCCATCACCTCTATCAGCTAGCTCAGAACTGCCCCCATACTTCCCCACTTAAGAGTACCGTTACCCCAGTGTTTATTCACCCATACATATACCAGTCATTCTGTAAGGCTCAGTACATCCTACACGGGAGGCTCCCATGCATTCTGTGAAGTGTCTTGATGCTTTGGACTGGCATATGTGTAGGAGAGTGTGCAGGAAAGGATCTTCCAGTTTTGACAGCTTATTTAGCCAGTCCTACACATAAGCCCACTAATGGATTCTGTCGCTTAAACATATGGTTGCTCTGGCTGTGCTAGTGAAATTCTCCTATTTTATATAAACATTCTTATTTTAATTTTGTTTTCCCACTTTCAGCCCACGGATGCTATTTTAGGCCTTCCAATCTCATCCCACACTACCTTGAACACAGGAAAGATGATACCCAAAGTCTTCGTGGGATACTAGGGTGGTGTAGTACCACCCAAAGGAGACCCGGTGCTTTCCTGGGCTGCGAGGTGAGATGTCATTCTTAAGCTAACTTTAAAAATCACTTTCTTGGAACTGATGGTGGTGCAAATCCACTCCAGTGCAACACAAGCATTGAGTTACCACACGGGTTTTTCCTCAGTTGAGAAGTAGCTAGTCCTCCCACCAAGAGCATCTCACTCTCGGGATGCCTAGCCACACCACACCCAAGGAGCACTCTGCACAGAGCAGGCTGTGCCTTGCCTGAAACCGTTTAGTATGTCCAAACCCGGGAAGGTACAGCAAAGCAGAGACGGTCCTGAGAGGTAGTTCCTTGTTGGGGCCCACCTCTCATTTCTAATTTGATTTCTGTTTACTTTGCCTTTATTTTTATTTTATTTTATTTTATTTTATTTTTTGTGAGCTCCTCCCAGGATTGTACATGGGATTGTTTGTATACACGTTTTCAAAGAAGTAGTTCTCAGACGTGTTTCTCACTTCTCAACTTTCTAATTCTTCCCTCTGACTGTTGGAGCATGGAGCCCCCCACAAAGCCTCCGCCCTTTGAAGTTAATTTAGCTTTTCTTTAGGGNTTTTATTTTATTTTATTTTATTTTTTGTGAGCTCCTCCCAGGATTGTACATGGGATTGTTTGTATACACGTTTTCAAAGAAGTAGTTCTCAGACGTGTTTCTCACTTCTCAACTTTCTAATTCTTCCCTCTGACTGTTGGAGCATGGAGCCCCCCACAAAGCCTCCGCCCTTTGAAGTTAATTTAGCTTTTCTTTAGGGCTTTGTTCGGTGTCTGCCAACTTGTGTGTCTGGATCAAAGGGTAATCTTTTAATTGGAAGGTTTTATGATTTTTATTTATATCTTCTCCAGTTCCAGAAAATGTTTCATGGAGACAGGAAATTCCTGCTTTGGCAAAAGAGCTGCCCATATGTCTGTTTACTCTTACTAGCAAGGCTCCTTATGCCCTCATCTGAGTAGTGGTTCCTGCTTTCCTTGACGGGCTGCCTCTGCCTGCCACTGTCTCCCTGTCCATGTCCACCCTGCCCACTGCTAATTTCTTACACTATTTTAAATGTCTTCGTGCTGTTAAATGACCCCACTTAAGAAGTTTAATTAATGTCATGCACGCATCCATTAAGTTTTATATTTTTATCAAAAGCAGTGGACGTGTTATCTGATTCCTTAAATGAGGCATGCTTTATCTGTTGTCCTTCCCAAGGCTTAATCCTTTCTTATCTGTAGCTGGATGTCTACCAAGCAGCATCTTGTAAGATCTGATTCTTTTTAATCCACTCAGGCGGGGACATGGATTTTTTTTTCTCCAAAGGGTACGTTTCAATGCTTATGGTCACCAATATAATGGTTACAACTCTCTAGTTGAAATGCTCCATTTCTGCTGAGTTTCACACACTAATCATGTTCTGTCTGGGTACTGCTTCTCAAGTATACAGTCCACCCCTCCCTGGAACCAATATCTTCTCGGGCATGGGATAGGCAAACTGTATCCACAGTACTTCAGACCATCTCTTCACCTGGGCCCTCCCCACCCCTCTTATGGGTGGAAGGTGGCATTTGACCATCTTTACGTGACTGGAGTCTAGTGTTCTGAGTTGTTGAGCATCTTGCATTGAACAAGCGTGGGCTCAGGTCACACCCCTCCAACATTTCTCCAATCCCAGAAACTGGCAGGGAACCTGACAGCCAGAATTTGTGGTCTGAGCCTTAATGTGGGGGAAGAAGATAGTAAACACATGCTAGACATCAATAGGCACATGTGGTCGGACCATGGGGAAGGAAACATCAGACAAAGAGTTGTTTTCTGTGGTGGTTGGGGCAGCTATTTGAACTGATATCTCAAGTTGACAGGAAATGAGCCATGGGGATGTCTGGTAGGGAGAGGGGTCAGAAGCAGGAGTTCAGCCAATGTATATAAGTAGGAAATGAGGTGTCTGACTGACTGACTGACTGTCTGTCTGTCTGTCTGTCTGTCTGTCTGTCTGTGCTGCTATAACAAAATACCAGAGGCTCATGGGTTTATAAAGAGATTTTTTGCACAGAGTTCTGGAGTCTGTGGAGTTGAGGGCCAAGGTGCTATCACTAGTGTCTGGTGAGGAACCCCTACTGTGTGCTTTCTACCCTCTCAGGACTGAAGGTGGGAGAGGGCAGAGGTGTGGGAAATCCATGAGACATGTTTCTTTCGTATTTATTTAGTGCAAGAAGAGCAAAACCTTCTTGCAGTCTAATGGTCAAGCTCTCAGCCTGGGGAACTGTATTACAGCCCTCCTCCCAAATCCACCACACTTTACAGTCTTTCCCCTCTAGAGTTAGGAGGTTGTAATTCTAGTCTCATGTTGACTGTTGACCCAACCAGGAAACTTTTCTTACTGGGGAACTTCAGGGAGTCTTCTTTCTTTCTGGTGACATAAAAGTCACTATACTTTCACCATCCAAAAGGTGATGACCGGAAAGGTTTATATTTTTTACCAAGACCAAGCTATCTGAAAAAGCCATGGATAGAAAGGAGAATAAGCAGAGTTTCAATAGGGGAAGGGTCTGGGTACCGAAATGGTCACAGAAGGACTTGCACTTGTAGACCTAAGGATTGGATGTCCCGATAGCCACCAGGTAGTCCATAGCCACTCTATGAAGGCATGTTGGTTTTTCCTGGTTGCAGAAGTGTCGCCTGATACACCAGACAAAGTGGGCTAAATTAAGGAGCACAAGAGGACAGGGCTTCTGCACGGGTGCTAAGGTGACAAGCAAAATAAAGCCCTGGTGTGAAGTGACTAGCATCATAGGATTTCCTGAGGAGGCTAGATCCTGTCCAAGTTGTAAAGTGGAAGAAAGGGAAAGGAGAAAGGAAGAAGGTAAGGAAATTAGACCAAGGGAAGAAGGTATTGGGATAGTATGGATCGTAAGGAGGGCACCCAACACCACCCCACTGGTACTTGGCCACCTGTGCCTACCCAGAGCACTTGAACGCCACCCTTGTCCCATATACAGACAACACAATCCACAGCCTGAAGCATGGCTAATACTGATGCAACCTAGACCCTAAAATACAGTCTCGTAGAATTTATTCTGGAATATCATAGCATCCTAGCATTTTTAGGGGTAGCTTTTCCTGAGAACCTTTGGGATTGTATCTTCCCATGTCCCAGATATTTAAATGTTTTGCAGAAAAACAGACTCTGGGTCCTAGGGCAATGTCCTTCACATTATTCTCCCCTTTGTCATGCCCTGGTGTGACCCTGGTTCTTGTGTTCTTTCAAATACTGTGCTTTCAGTAAGTTGAAGGTGGCTCCACTCAGAACCATGTGTCCTTTGAATGACATTTTTGAGGGATTGTGTGCTCAACATGTTTTATATAAGAGGTGTTCTTCTGAGAGGCTGCCAGACTGGTCTCATTGGAAGTTGATGAGAAAGCCCAATATGTTCGGTGCTACTGCCGAGAGGGTTTGGCAGACACAGGCGCCAACCAGCCAGACTCACCCCGGGCTCCAGTGCAAACATGCAGACCATTCGGGCTTTGTCCTCAGCCGCCTGGTTCCAGAGTGGTCTCTGGGGCTTGGCATCCTTGCCAAAATGCTCATGACATCACTCATATTATTAATAATTACAGGTTATTCACAGATGGGTGGGCAGATGGACACACGGCCAGAGAGATTTGTTTAATCTCAGCCAGGCGATTTCTCCTACGCGCCTCCCTTTGCCTGCTTTTGCTTCCTCCCTGGAGAAAAAAAATATATAATGAAAAATAAAATTTCGGTGAAAGAAAAATGAAAATTCTGTGCTAAGGATAGCTGAGTTTTCTGGAAGAAAACTGGACCTATAGTTCTTCTTTTACTCAGCAAGGTCTATGAGTTTCTGAACTAAAATGTTTTGAAGGGCTTATGTTTTTATCCCTCATCAGACCCTTGGATAGCTGTAGATCTATCTATGAGCCAAATTCATGGTGACTGAAGAGAAATAGCTGAATATGTACATGCACACACACACAGTATACATACAATGAACACAGAGACACATATGCACACACACAGACATGCACACACAATGCATACTATAATCATACGTTTATATGTTGTGTAATTATGCATATAACATATGTTATATTTGTACCTATCTAGTTAGGTAATAGATAAATGATAGGCAGTTGATGCAAAATAAATGAGTAAATAGTTAATAGAAAAATAATTGAGAGAGAGAGAATAGACAGACTTCTAAACATTCATGATGCAGTCCACAGTACCTTCCCAGAATTCTGGGAGGACAATGGAGACCTTGCTACCTGGGTAATAGCAGGGCCTATGTGGACCAGCTGAATACATGATCCTACAAATTTATTATTAATGGGACTAAGGAGGCATTCAGTGAGTCAGAGTGCTTGTTCTCCAACCATGAAGCATAGAGTTCAAATCCCAGCACTTGTATAAAATCAAGTGAGGGATGTCTGTGCATGCAGCACTGAAAACAGAAACACAGATCCCAGGAGCTTTCTGGTTTCACCCAGCGTGGCCAAAAGGGTAAGCCTCTGGGAATATGAGAGATTTTGTCTCCAGGCAATGGGGTAGACAGCAATAGAGGAAGACACTTGATGTCCTATCCTGGACTTTGCATTCATGTGTAGTCATGCGTATTCACATATTCACATGCAACACATAAATGCCGTTAGCATAGGCATTATGTGTGCTACCTTTTTCTTAAAATTGATCAATTCTCAATCTGAGGCCTTAGTTCATGGCCAAAAGAATAGCAACAGATTAATAAATACACTTGCCTTAAATAAGAAGGTGCACACATCTAAAATGTGGATTCCTTTCTTCCCAGCAGGGCCATCGCACCCCAGTGCAAAGGGCAGAGCCTTTCTGAAATCAGTGAATGCCGGAGAGAAAGGCCAATCAGGCTAGCCTGCTTGACACACTGCCCATAGCTTATTAAATATTGAAGCTCCTTATGAGAATGTGCTGACCTCAGAGTCCACACTGTCCATGGTGACTGAGAATACATGAATCACAAAAGTCACAGTCTACTGCATACAGACCTTTCGCCATACTGGCTGTTGGCACTGATCTATGGGACCAGGATAGTATACTACAAACCAGCAGACACCAGCACTGGTGACTTTTTTTCCTGATGCCACAAACAGATTTATGCCAACAACCCATTATTCTCAGCCATCAGAATGCACATATGAGCCAACAAGCCAGGCTGGGGCTCTAGTCTGAGACCAGCCAAGGCAGTCAAACTAACTGGCCCACCTGGGGCTCCTACTTTTGACCTCGGTTTCATTAGCACAGTGCTTTTGCCCCATGAGCCAACCAGACTGCTGAAATATAAATCAACTGCCTTCTCCAATTCCCCCTTCTTCTGGCCAAGGTGTTAATGAACGAGGCAGTGACCAAGGGGCACAACAGGGAGAGAGAATGGACTCATGGAGGTCACAAATTGGATAATCTCATTCCAAACAAGAATGAAGAGGATCACGTCTTTTAATGCAAAATACATCCTCCAGATGGGCCTTCTGACCAACCTCCTGCAGCTCCCTGTATCATCTATATCTCCATCCCCAAGTATGCCTCTCATGGACTACAGACCCCCACCTATACAAGCTCAGGGACCTGAAGTGTTCTGCCAAGCCTTAAACAAACACACATACAGGCTATGGAAGAGGAAAAGTGTCCTGGAGTTAAAATTCTCTTTTCTCTAAGATAAACCCCACTGCGCGCGAAGTGGTTGCTCAGCCCACTGGAGCTGCCCATGGTGGCTCTACTGGGTCTTTGCACCATGCGGCTTGTTCAGTGACTCCCAGCCACAAGTGCAGGTCCTGTTGCATTGGCTGGCCGGCAACCTGCATTGACCTCCAGTGCCTGCCCTTTGCTCTTATCTCCCTCAAATCCCAAGGCAGTCTGATTTCTCTTTGAGGAAATCTCCCAAAGTCCCTGCTCCTTTTGGACTCAACGACCTTGATTGCCCTTCTCAGATGGATATTTTCACCAGGGTGCATTGGCACGATCTCTGCTTCATCTACACAGGGCTGCCGAGACCCGTGTGGCAATTCCATTTTTCTTAGCAGAGCTAAGCAATCATCATTTGTCTTAGAAATTGGCACATTCCTCCAAATACATTCATGAGATGGTTGGGTGTCTGCTTTGATGAGAGTGGGAATTTTAAAGAAGACCTCTCCACCCACTTCCCCACACCCCAAAGCAATGTGGAAAGAAAAGAAAAAATGTGGGGAGGATGTGCCCTATAGAAGGAAGGATTTGGGACACAGACATTGAAATGCATGAGGTGACGCAGGTCCAAAAATATAAGCTCAAAATTCCATTCTGTAATGAAACGGGTACCAAGTAGAGGGAAAAATTCTAATCGCATATAGAGAGCACAAGAACATATTGCATTTCTATGTAAAAACAAACTGATTTCTCAGAACTCTGTGAGAAATTAGAATTATTCATTCATAACTTCATAGATGAGGTTTCTCTGCAAGCATTTCACTAATCCCTGTTTCCATCACAGCTAGGAAGAAAGACGGAGTCAAGCTTTGTACTTTGGGGACATGTGAGCTCCTAGGAGGGGGAAAGAGAGGGCTATAGAATGGTTTTGTGTGTCATCAATAACTCTGGGCTGAGCTGTATACCCAGGTACTCTTATTGCACTGTGGGGTTAGGAGTTGAGTTACTTGTATCCCACAGGCTACGGCAGTTTTCATGCCCAAATCTTGTTCCAAAGAGGACAGGAGAGGCAGCTGGTGACCCAGGAAGTTAGCTCATAGACACATGCTCCAAGGTAAGTGTTTGTCACTATAGCCAAGATATGTCCTACAATCTGCAGATGTCCTTAGTTATGTAAAACCATTTGCCATTTATGAGACTACGCGCACAAGGGGTCATTCGTATCATTCACTAGAAAGCATTAGAAATGTTTCCGAGCTTTAGTAAATAGCCAGTATCATTTAGTGGCACAAGATAACTCCACCCTCAATGCCCAGAAAGTCTTGGCAATAGAGACAAAGGCAGGTAACTTATGATTTGCCTAGAAATTCTTACAAATTCACTTAAGCTCCAGATTATAGATTAAATCCAGAAAAGCAATGGGTGTGTTCATAAGTATATAACGCTGTATTTATATATGACATATATCATTGTAGAGAAGTGGCTGCACACAGCTAACTGACCCGTACTCTCAGGAGTCAGGGATGTCAATGAATTCTAGTAGAAGTTGTGTAATTTTTTTCCTGGCCTCTGCTTCTTTTGGAATCTACTCTAAAAATGTTGTTAGATGTCCCTTGGCCCTAGTATAGAACTCATGTGATGGACAGCTTCCTCCTGAAACAGTAACCAAACTGAAGGCATCCACATCGTGTTGGCTGTGAAGCCCTAAACATATCCCTAGCCAATGCATCTGTAGTTCTTTCCTTTGACTCTCCTGCATGATTGACAGTTCTGACCATTTCCCACCATGGTTGACAGGTGTCTGTGTATGTAGAGGAGGCTATCCTCATCTAGTTATTCTTAGTGAATAATTTGGGGGCTCCTAGAGAATGTGCTAGCCTACACTTCATACCTTTTATAGATCAACTGTACTTTAAACACACACATACAAATAACTTTTTGTAAATAAAAAGTAAGTGACTCCAGTCCCTGCTAAAATCAATTAGTTTTCCTGTGTCCTTCTACAACTCCATGGAGACTTCTTAGCTTGTCTACAGATAAACAAAGTCACAGAGGCATGGGGAATATTTCACAAAGATGAGACAGGTGATCCCAAAGATCCCAGCTGGTACTCTGGCCTTATCTGCCACTTGGTTCCATGAACTCCAGGCTCTAAAGAGACAGAAGTTCCTTTAAGTGTGTTATGGGTTTAACAGTCCCCTGGATGCTGCTGAAGTCCTAGCTGCAAGTCAATGTGACATTATTCTCATCTTTGAAGATGACCAAGTTAAGGCCACCATAACTAGTGTCCTTGTGAAAGGAGGAAATTTGAAGAGAAAAATATGCATGGATGAAGGGTGGTGTGGAGATAGGGAGGGGGCTGTGTCCCACTCAAGGACCTTGCTGAGATCAAAAGCTAAGATTCAGGCTTGAAAGAAACTTCCCAGGCCCTTGGAAGGAAGCAACTTTCTTCTTAGGCTTTTACTCCTGAGAACTGCAAGACAATTAATTTCTGTTATTTAGGATATTTCATACATGGTACATTTTTTGTTTTGTTTTGATTTTTGTTTGTTGTTTGTTTATTTTTGTTTGCTTTGCAGCAGTTGGAGGTGACCAATAGAACACATTCACTCACAGCCAAACTTTCCTCCCGTCTTGACTCCATCTCTGAATGCAGTCAGCTCCCTGGCACTCTCAAAGACCTTAGAATTTTTTGTGATAATTTTCACAGTTACTTACAGAAAGCTGAATATATATGTTATGCCATCTGCAGGAACTGAACTCTGACCCCATACTCTCTGCAGAAATTGACTCAGAATGCTCAGAAGTTAATTAACAAAGGCCTTTTTCTTCCATTTTCACTCCTGCTTCTAACTCAAGTCCAACCAGAGCAAGCCAAACAAGGTCCTCAGGTGAACCCCATAGGCTAGCATCCTCCAGCGAACACAACCCTAGCTCCCCAGCTTCCGATATATACACCTATCAAACCCGTCCCTCTGCTTGCTACAGCCCAGTGAAACTAGTGGCAAAAGATGGCTGGCAATTGCTGAGAAAACTCTTTTAAAGGATAAGTTCTGGTTGTTCTCACCCTGGTAAGGGAAGTCTTCACTAATTTCATTCAGTCTCACATGTCAAGTCACAGGGTCCAGGGAGAGAACTTGGGGCTAAATGAATGGGTACTCTTGCAAAAATGAAGGCATATCTATTGAATGACTGTATAGGTCATGCCCAACTTAGGTATCCGGGAAAGAAGTCCTTGCTGAACCTAAAACCTAACTATGCACTGTGTGGCTTGGGCTTTGGTCAAACTAAGGGAAAATGACCAGATTGTGAATTTCCAGCTTCCAATACAATATGAATTTATTCTTGCAACCTTATTTATTGTGGTATTTTTCAAATTATAATAAATTTGCTTTCTTCTGAATATTCAGCTACTTCAGAAGTTACCCAAAGGATGCAATTAGGCCCTGGGGAAATATGCCATTACGTGCACATATCATGCTTTGCATAGGGTTTCCATCATCTACATAATTTATGTGCTTCTGCATAATTTTGCTCCTTTTTATGTTTTCTGTGTGTTTGTGAGATAATCTAGAAGTCGGCTTCCCACCCTCAGAAACACAGAGAACTCAGGTCTGCCTCGTTTCTTCACCCAGCCCACTTCACTTCCAGTGAAGCCCTGATGGAAGCCCCAGGAGACAGCTGCCTTTCCACAGCTCCTAACATCAAGGCGTGGAGAACTAGAAGGTTCAGGGGCTTTCCAGAATGAAACAGAACCTTGTCCGGTTTTGTATTCTTGTGGGTATTCACTGAGTTCTCTGGTGAACGGTGCTAGCATTTTAAAGCTCTTTAAACTGTTTATAATCCTCACTTTGGTTTTGAAACAGAAAAATAACGCTAAAATTAATGGCTTTTTTTAAAAAAAGCTTCTGATGTGAGGTGGTTGCATACAAATTTCCTTAATACTGAGGAAGTGCGGCACCTGGGGGAACAGGTGAGTTTGTGTGAAGGTCTTGTTGGACTTTAATTGATTTTCCATCTTAGCAGTCATTTCTACTTTCCAAAGTTTTAATTTCCTTGCCATTTTTAAATTCGTGGCTGCACAAATATTCTTACAGTACATGTCTTTGCTATGTGACTGAGTTGCCCAGGTTGAGCACTGCTCTAACTTGGGAAGCTTCCACTCAGTGACCTTTGCCTTTTCCATTCTTACAACCTCTTGACTGTGCCAAAAATGTGTCTCTGTCTCCTCCTATGAGAACAGATACTATCATTGATTTAACACAATGACTGACCCACTCTGGATCACATAGTGATTCAGAGTTCTTTAGCAATAATGCAGTCACTTGCTTCATTTCATTGATGAAGAAACTGAAGTCAAGATGGAAATGATAACCTCCATCCTGAGAGCCAAGTAGAAGAGAGTACATGTTTGCACATGTCTTACACACCGACATAGTTTAGATCAGTGATTCTCAACCTATGGGTCCCAACCTCTTTGGAAGTTTTATATCAGATATCCTGCATATTAGATATCATATTATAATTCATAACAGTAGCAAGATTACAGTTACAAAGATGCAACAAAATGGGAGGGGTCACCACAACTTGAGGAACTGTATTAAAGGGTCACAGTGTTAGGAAGGTGGGAAAACAGTGTTTAAAGCTTCCTAGTGGCCTTCCAAGTAAGGCAATGAGCACTGGACCCACAACACACACTGAGAAAATGGCCAATGAAGCAAACAGGAGCTGAGCTAAGAACTAACTGGTCACAGATGAACAGCTCTCTCCGTGTACTCTTGAGCATAAGACAAAAGTTCAGTGCTCCACAAGCTAGGTCATAAGACACCCTGAGTAGTACAGTATCAATATAAAGTCCACCAAGGCCACTTCACCCCAAATATCAACCAATATGACCCTTTTGTTTTGTTTTGTTTTGTTTTGTTTTGCTTTTGTTTTGTTTTTGTTTTTGTTTTTGGTGCAGTGAACTTTATTGATGATATTCAAGAGAGTAGGGAGGGCTCCCTAGGCCTCTCCTGATATTATGGGGATCTGAGATGGAAATTATGAGGGAGATGCTCAGTGTTGGGGGCCAACTTGGGACAGGGACTCCTCAGCAACCAAGGGCCTCTCTCTTGCTCTCAGTGTCCTTGCTGGGGTGGGTGGTCCAGGATTTGTTACTCCTTAGAGGCCATGTAGGCTATGAAGTTCATGACCCTGTTCATGTTGTAGCTGTATTCATTGTCATACCAGGAAATGAGATTTACAAAGTTATCATTGAGAGCAATGCCAGCCCCAGCATCAAAGGTAGAAGAGTGGAAGTTGCTGTTGAAGTCGCCGGAGACAACCTGGTAGCCCAGGATGCCCTTCAGTGGGCCCTCGGATGCCTGTGTCACCACCTTCTTGATGTCATCATACTTAGCAGGTTTCTCCAGGTAGCATATCAGATCCACAATGGATACACTGGGTGTAGGAACACTGAAGGCCATGCCAGTGAGCTTCCTGTTCAGCTCTGGGATGACCTTGTCCACAGCCTTAACAGCACGAGTGGATGCAGGGATGATGTTCTGGGCAGCCTCATGGCCATCACACCACAGCTTTCCAGAGGGGCCATTCACAGTCTTATGAGTGACAGTGATGGCATGGGGTGTGGTCATGAGCCCTTCAACAATGCCAAAGTTGTCATGAATAAACTTGGCCAGGGTGTGATGCAGGATGCATTGCTGACAATCTTGAGTGAATTGTCATATTTACCATGGTTCGCATTCATCACAAACATGGGGCCATCAGCAGAAAGGGTGGAGATGTTGACCCTTTTGCCTCCACCATTCAAGTGGCCCCCAGCCTTTTCCACAGTGGTGAAGACTCCAGTAGACTCCAAGACATATTCAGCACCAGCATCACCCCATTTGATGTTAGTGTGATCTTGCTCTTGGAAGACAGTGATGGGCTTCATGTTGATGAGAAACTTCCCATTCTCACCATTGACTGTACCATTGAATTTGCCATGGGTTGAGTCATACTGGAACAAGTAGACCATGTAGTTGAGGTCAATGAAGGGGTCATTGATGGCAACAATCTCCACTTTGCCATGTGGAGAGCAGATGGCAGCCCTGGTAACCAGGAGCCCAGTACGACCAAATCCGTTCACACTAACCTTCACCATCTTGTCTAAGGGACGAGGCCAGCACTGTACAAGAAGATGCGATTGTCTCTGGAACAGGGAGGAGCAGAGAGCTCCAATATGACCCTTAATGATCCATTCCCATCCATCTGTATTCTAGCTAGAAAGAAAATGCACCCAGCAGTATCCCAGAAACAACTATACATGAGCAGAGAAATATCAGCCTGGCAGATAACTGTAGCATACCCCTGACGCCACAAATTATTTCAGCCAACAAAGAGATTTCCCATTACAGAATGGTTAATAATTATACACTGAAATTGCTAGTAACTGGGTTAAAAGAATGTTGTTTCTAAATGTAAACTTTCTATAGACACATTGTAATACCCATGAGGACAAAGACAAGCCTTACAGAAAATAGAAGTGGGGAGTACTGAAATTAAAAATGGAGTCTCCTTGTCTGAGTACAGGGCTTTGCCAAAAATAGAGCAAGGGATGGGGTTAGGATGTTGTGCATGTTGGCATGAGTGGCATATACCTGAAACTCATGCCAGAACCAAGTTCCCACAAGACAATAACAGCATCCTCATGTCTGCAAGCTATGGGATCTTGTGAATAAGCTTTATGCAAAGCAGGCCAAAGATTGCTCAGAAGGCTGCTCTGCACCTGCAAATCATTTCTTTGATGCTAGCCTGATGCCTGGTCTTCCTCTTCCCATGCTACCTGTCACTGTGCCTCTGTCTCACTTGTTCAACCTCTCTGATTAGCTTGCTCCTCTTCTGCTCTCTCAAGCAAGGCCCTCTTTCTAATCTAGCCCCTCTCTCGTGGAAGCTGTGGGATAGTTCAGGCCTGTTCTGGTTTTGATACTTAGATCAAGTGCCTTCCTCTTAGGTGTGATTGAAATGAGATCCACAGAGAAGAGACAAGCAGTTTGAGGAAAAAGACATGTTGAACACAGACCCCTAACTTCTGGTCCATGGAGATCTCTTCCTGAAACTCTTGGCACTTTTAAAAATAAGAGCTGTTTTCTAGGGCTGAAGAAATGGCTTGGTGTTTAAGAGCACTATTGCTCTTACAGAGAACTTTGGTCCAGTCCCCTGTATCATATCAAATGGCTCTCAACCTGAATCAGGATGGCTACCAATTAAAGTCTTGATTATACAATTTAATGAAATCCTATCTCAAAATAAAAAATTAAATAATAAAGCTATAGGACTGAGGTAGACCTGTTGTTTGCCATATCTGTGGGCCATGATTTAATCCCCAGTGCCATCAAAAAAGTAAAGTCCTAAGTCCAATTGGCCATTGGTTTCTCTTCTGCTGGATTAAATGTCTATCTTTCAAAGGTTTAGAATCACTGAAGAAATGAAAAGTTTCTCAAACTAATTAACATATTTCTATCTTATGTCTGAAAGTCAAAAGTCTTAGGCTTCATATAATAAACAGCAGGCTTTAAATATACATTTTGAATTAAAGATAGCCATTCTCAGAGTTCAGGTGTTATAAGGAAAATAAAGACTGTTCAAGAACAATGGCTAAATTACTCTGACTCAGTCTACCATTAAAAACAATTTTTAAAAGTATTAAAAACACAAACCAGAGAAATAAAACAGTACAAGGAAACCCCAAAGTGTTTGTATGGAAATAGAGTCTCACAGGACCTTGAAGCTGTTTGCTGATCCCACATTCCTGGATTTGGCAAATATATACACCAAAAACATCTTTTCCTCTCTCCTCATTCTCAAGGTACCAGAGGGAAGCACCTCTTGGAACTGATCAGACAAGACAATGGATAGAAAAAGATTACTAACACTCAGAAGCTGTGGTCTCAGGAAATCCTTGGTCAGAAGATGATCTCCAGGCTTATGGGGTCTTACGGTTGGGAGACTCCAGTTTAAAGGGGTAGATTGAGCCAGGACCTGATGGAACTGAAAGATGGCCCAGAACCTTTCCAGAAAGTCAAAGAAGTACAATGCTTTAGGGTAAATGCTCAAATGTCACACCGGCTATGTGGCAATCCCAGGCACCAGTGACAGATGATCAGACACCGTGAGTGCTAGGGTTAAGAAATGCTTGATAATGTGAAGGAAATAGAACATTGCAAGTGACAGTAGGCAGAAAGGGGACTAAAAGAGCATCTAGAAATAAAAGCGCAGGGACTGAAAATGTAACACAATAGACACACTTAGCAGTCAGGTGCACACAGTAGAGTCAGTGGATGAGACCAGCAAGTCTGAGTGAGCAGGGAAAAGAACAAAAAACAAGCAGAATACAACTAAGTAAAGAATGGTGGGCAGCTCACAGGAGTCATCTCAGAGCTTGGGTACTCTGGGAAGGCCTCACACGTCTGCTCAGAGTCCCTGAAGCAAACCAAAGACTGTCAAATAGGAAAGATGGAAAGGCATCATGAATAAGAAATTTCAGGATCACAATCAGCAGGCCATTACAAGTTCCCACCCCCACCCTCACCCCCAATAAAGCAAAATAAATAGGAGCCTAGAAAAGGTTCAACACACTGTCGGGAAACTGAACGTGATCACAAGAACTCCAAAGGCACAAAACTGAAAGATTCTCTCCCTTTGGGAAGGTCTTCAGTGCATGAGTGAATCCTTTGGAAAATAACAGAGACTGTAGTGCATTTATGGTTTGAAGGGTCCTCTTAGGCTCAGGTGCTGAAGACTTAGTCACCCCTTGATGATCCTATGGAACCTGGGAGGTGGGGCCTGGTTGTAGGAACTGGGCCACAAGGACCAGTCCTTTGCTACTTCCTATTGCTCTCTAATTCGCCTCCCTGATAGGAACTAAGGCATTGCACATTATCTTCCTAAGAACCATGGAACCAAAATAAATCTCATCACTGAGAAGAAGACTGACAAGCAGACCCCTAGAGCTCGATGACCAATCAGCCTGGCCTACTTGGTAATTTCCAAGGAAATATAAACAAGGTGTCTCAAAAACAACAAGCAAACAAACAAACAAGGTAAACAGTGCCTAAGGAAGAATAGTTGAGGTTTCACATACCTGGATTCTCACTGGGCATGCATCTGTGTGTACATGAGCATACACACAAGAATATCCAGAAAGGAGAGCCTGGAGGGTTTTCTGTGCAAGGTACAGAGCTTTACCCATGCAAGCGGGTAAAATGTAGAGAGTTAAATTATTTGTGGCACTTGGAGGGGGACCTACTGTTTCTCTTCTTTCTTATTTGTCACAGTGAATGTGTTTAACTTGCGCAGCTCACAGGTGCCTGGGACGGAGACATAAGAAAATAATGGAAATGTCTGATTTCAGACGTTTATTCAACATTGAAAATATTGGAGGCTTAATTAATCACAGCGGTGTCTAGTTACATAAAAACATACGGACAAGTGTGTAAAAAATCAGTCCTGAAACAACTCGCAAGATAGATAGTTACCAACCAAACTCATTCTTGGGCTCCTCTGGGGTGTCACATCCAAGTGGTTTTTATACATTATGTTTAATGTGGAAGATGTCATGATCCAGAACTCAACTTGGTCATGATCCCATTTTGGCATCTTAAAACATAAATGCTATTATCTAATGTTTTGGCATTATTAGAATTTTCTACAGTGAGATTTATGGTCTGAAGTAGTATTTTTCATACCAATATCCAAGGCTGCTGGGCACACGGATATAAGTTGTACTTCATAAGTTACTTGAGCCTTTTCATTTTCTACCTTTTTCTGTTGTCATTGGGCTGGAAATCTTTAAAAGTATATATTTTTACAATATTAAAACCTCTCCTTTCCTGTGATGATTGCCCATCAAAAGCCATTTCTAAGGAATAAAGTTTCGGGGTCTGGGGGGCTGCTCTTTTTGCTGAAGCCTGCAAGATCCCCCTGGGCTTCTCAAATGCACTTCTGGGATTTCCCTACCACTCTTTTTCTTACAGAAACATAATTGGATTCTGATGCCACAGCTTAAAGAAATAATATACCTCGAGTCTACAAGCCTATTGTGCAACCAAAATCTTTATTCCTTTTTATTCTTTTAAGAAAAGAGTACAGAAAACATTTACTGTATAAGACATAGGAAGATATACACACACAAAAGGTTATATTGGGTATGTTGTTATTTCATATTTTAAAATGACCTTAGTTGGTGTATGTGTCTTGAAATATCTTCAGGGACCTATGTTCCCCACTATCTGGCTTTCACATTCCAGTGCAGTCCCTCACCTGACCCAGGATTGTAGGTGAGGCCTGAGACTTGCTCCTGACCAATCAAGGGTAGAGGAGCAAAGCCTTTTCCTCTTGAAAATGGGGGCCTTGTGTGGATTGCACAGCTCCCTCACTAGGAGATGTTCCTTTCCTGGTTTTGAGTAAGCAAGCTAGATGCTGGGCTACCTCGTGGAGAAAAGTGTGAGTCAGGGTCCTAGCCTCTAGCCCATAACCAAAGGGAAACTAGGCACCCAGTCCTTCAGCTGCAGGGACACAAACACTACCCACAAATACATGCTCCCAGGACAGAATCTTCCCTAGCTAGGCCTTCAGGGAAAGCATGGCTCTGGTACTAGTAACACTGTGGTTAAGGTTTGCAACAGACACAATTAAGCCATGCCCAGCCCCTGAGTGACAGAAACTAGTATGACAGAAACTGTGCCAAAGTATGCAACTAGTGATAGTATTNTGGTTGTACACATGGGGACATCTGCTTCACACTTACCAGCTTCCCTTGGATGGCTAACACTGTATCAGTCACAATGATCTGCCTGAACCCCCTCCTGTAGCTCCCACCCATCCCGGGAAGCATGTGTAATCTCCACAAAGAACAAGCTGCACGAGGATGGCAAAGCAGTATTGAGAATATCGTTAAAGTCAATGGCCCCATCTATGAGCAGTTTAAACACATCTTACACTCAAGTGAGGACAGTGGGTGGGATTCTGATGATGTAGGACAAGGGCGAGCATCGCTAAAGTCAGCCTCACTTAGCCCCTCCTCTGTAACCCGCAAGCTGGGCTCTACCACACAGGTGTCTATATGGATGAACTCCAACAGCATGCCACAGCATGCCACAGCAGCCAAGCCCCGAGCTTGGGCAAGTTCCCCACATATACAGCAGAGATTTTTAAATAAACCCAAGTAGAGTCAACAAATACAGTGATTCCCGCTGCTCTGCGGAGACACCTGTTCTCTCCAGCACGGCTGAGCGCGCCAAGTGCGGATTCTCAGCCAGCATAGGAAGGGATTTAAACTTGACACAATGGATTTACGTTTGCTTGGCTCCATCACGAGGCCAAACAGAATCTGACTGGAGGCCTCATCGTTGCCCTTGTGGTCTCTGGTCCCGGTGGGTTGTGGGGACACAGCCTTACTCACTGAAATTGGCAGGAAAAAATGGCAGGCATGAGGAGGCGACACTACTGAGTTGCTCAGAGAGAGATGAATCACCCCAGATGGTGGCGAATGGCTTTGAGTCTTGTTAAATGTGCCTGTTCTTACGAAGCAATACTCTCTCCCTGTGGTCCCTGACAGTCACAGGCAAGCCTAGAGGGTGCTGACTTCATTCCTCCTCACCTGGATACCGTCCTTCCATGATTTCATTACCCTCAAGAAGTGGTGCTACAGACCCACCCCTAAGAAGGGATAGTCAAGATCCAGCCCTCAAGAAGGGGTACTTCCATTCATTTGGAGAAATAAGAAAAGTTCCAGCCCAACCTGAACTTATCTCAAGTACCCCCAGTTCAAGTATTCCTCACTTCCATGGACTGAAGTCGTGCCTTTTCAAGACGAGACTTGGTTGTTTACGGCTTACTTTACCCTTAGATGTGTGTGCTGGTTAGTTTGAGCAGACAGTTGACACACTGTAGCATTACCTGAGAAGCCTGTGAGCATGTCTACAGGAAATTCTTTCCATTGTTAATTGACCCTGCCCCAGCGTGTGAGCAGGCTCAGAAGCGCCTACCCTCGACATCTTAAATCTGCCATCTTTGACTCTTGTCTCCTTCCATTTAACCATGACACTGCCCTGCAACCCGCCCTGGTTGAGCCTTAGTGATGCTCTGGTGAACACCTCACCTGGTGACCACACATATGCATCTTGGCATCTTCCCAGGATTGCTACATTTGAAAATTCCCCAATGATGCTCTCATAAGCCATTTGAAGGTTGGCTCCTTGTCATTCCAGACCTATTCACTGCTACCAACATCTTCTTTCCCTATAGGTTGAGATGAAGAAGGCCAAATGAGTTGGTCAAATGTATCCTTAGTATAATAGTTAATCTTCATTGTCAGTTTGACTGGATTTCGAATCACCATGGAGATACATATCTGGGTTTGTCTGCATGGCTCTCCGAAAGGATTCACCTGAGGAGGGAAGACCCACCTGAAAGTGGGTGATACCTGTCTTCTGGTTGTGTGTCTTCTGTTGTGACAAACTTCCTGACAAAAAGTAACATATTTTTAAAAAGTATTTATTTGTCTTACAATTCCAAGTTTTGGTCCGTCATTTCCATGGAAGCCAAGGCAGAAACTCAAGCCACTGGTCACATCACACCCATAACCAAGAGCAGAAAGCAAGTGCATACCTGCTTGCTCTCTGCTTTCTTCTCTCTTATACTTCTCTGGATCCCTTACCTAGACGATGGCACCAGTCACCATGGTATGAGTCTTCCTATACCAAAATCGAGACAGTTTCCCACAGATGTGCCCAGAGGCCAACCTAATCTAAATACTTTCTAATTAAGATTCTCTTCCCAAATGATTCTTGGTTGTGTCAAGTTGACAATTAAAACTAGCCAGGATGCCCTTCCATGGAATAGGGATCCCTAACTAAATAATAAGGAAAGGAGGGAAAGCAAGCTGAGTACCAGCATCCATCTCTCTCTGCTTCCTGGCTGTGGATGGAATATGACCAGCTGCCTCACGCTCCTGTGGTCATGGCTCTCCTACCATGATGGACAGGCCTTTGAACCATAAATCAAAATGAACTCTTCCTTCCATCCTTAGCTTGCTTTTGTCACAGCAGTGAGGAAAGTATGGTTGGCATAGGCAAATTCTTCAGAGTTAACTTGAATGTCCCTGTGATGTGTCCTTAAATGCCACAGCCTTTAGTTAGGTGTTGTCAGCTCTGAGCCAATTTGTGAAAACCTTTTCAGACTCCATAAGCACCATCTCTGATTCTGCAGTTGAAAATGCAGTGTGATTTAGGAGTTAGTTTCCCGGCCATGTTTCTCCTGCCTGCGAGTAAGTTATGTTGTCTTGTCCATCTCCCCCATACCCAGGCCCTGCAGGCATTCAGATGGTATGTTGGAATAAGAGGCCTCAACTTACAAGGTGTTATAGTTTCATGTGTTTCAACATTTGGTCCCCAAGTGATGGCACTACTTTCATCATAAAACCTTTTAGAGGCTTTGGGGATGGTCTTGCTACAGAAAGAGGATCACTGGGAGAGGACCTTGACTTTTATAACCCAGCCCTACTTTCTATTAACTGCTTTCTGCTTTCTGGTCCAAAGAGATTAAAACAAGCAGCCTCCAGATCCTCCTGCCAAATGCCTGAAATAATCTCACTGTTAAGCCTTCCACTTCATGATGAACTATACCATAAGCCATCCATTCCTCCCTTGAGTTGCTGTTTATTGGATACTTTGTACCAGCAATGAGAAAAGTAATCAATCCATGAGAAAATACACCACTGTCCAGGCCACCTTTCTTGGGCCTGACTCTACTTCAGGCACAGCTCTCCTCCCCACCCTCGAGCATGCTGCCAGACTCTCCTGCTTGTCCAGGGCCTTCCTCCATCCCAGTGGCAATAAATTCTCCTTCACAGACATGAGATTGTACTTCCTCCTATTGAGGTATCCTTGGCTACATGACTTGTGCTATCCAACGTGGAGGTAGACGTGATGTGTGATCCTTCCAGCAGCAGCTTTGGAACAAATGTCTATTCCCGTCTTTCCTTCCCTAATGAGGAACTCCATCAATCTAGGATCCTGGATCTTACTGACTGTCCCCATCAGATTGTCCTTGGGTAGAGAAAGGCATTTCCATCTGGAACCACGGAGATTTGAGTAGGATGGCCGATCCTGCTCACCTCAATACCCTCCACTCAGCATCAGGGTACCATGATCTTTCCTCCTATAGCATCCTGCATACATTTGCAGAATACATGCTTAGCATTTATCTACTGGCCTATCTCCCTTGCCATTTATTCATCCTTTTAACTCAGGGACCTCATCAGTGCTTAAGATATAATTGCATTCAACTGAATGCACCTGAATTCCTGGTGATCAAAGGGGCTCCAGGGTGCAAGGAGCCACCTGTTACAATGACTCTTTTGCCTTAGGGACATTCCAATTCTGGAATGAAATGTTAGGGTGCTTGCGATTTAAGTTCCAGGTCCTCTGAGCCTCTGTCTGTGTGGTGTGCTCAGAAGAAAGTGGGGACATGGAAGAATAAATCCCACCCCAGGGAAGGGCTGGAGAGGGTGAGAAGGCGGCTCTCTGGCACTTGGGAAGAAGCCTGAACAACTGCACATCCCCTAAGCCAGGAGCAGCTGCACCCAGGCTCTGTGCTTCTGTTTCAGAGCCAAGCTGGCGCCCTGGGCAGTATGCTGCGAATGACATTATTCTCTGTGACAGAGACACTGAGGAATAATGAATGTTGTCCACATGGATGGCTGTGTGAGTGGAAAAGACCAAGAGCAGATGTGAGCATTATGGAAAGACACCAGTAAGACAACAGACTCTAACTTCAGAACGGTGATACCTGTTAGCTAAGTCCAAGGCTGGGGAGTTGGATCATCTATGAAAGTGATTACTGTACAAGCATAGGGAGCTGAATTTGATCCCCAGCACCCATGTAAAAAGCCAGTCATCCCAGCACATAGTGGTAGGGGAATAGATAGAGTGCTGAAGCTCACTGGTCAGCAAGACTAGTTTAATTTGTGAGTCTCGGGTCCCAGTGAAAAAATCCTGTCTCATAAAACTAGGTGGATACGTCCTGAAGAACCACACATAAAGTTAGCCTCTGCTCTCCTTCTCCTGGGTCTTCAGGCGTGTACCTACAGCTATTTGGAAACTACCTCCACCTGCTCACATAGCCTTCCTCTATGGGAGCTCAGTCCCAGACTCACCCATACCTACTCATCTCTAAGCAAATCCAAGAGGCACTGGAGGGACAAGTCAAGTCTCAGGGGCTTCTGTGATCTAGATACCTTAAATGTACCAGGTCACAAAAGCTAATCAGAGGCCTGTCCTCAGTAGAAGATCAAGTTCCAGGCTGGATTATGGTCTACAGACATCACTGTCAAGTGTGAGGAGGGTCATGATTTGTTCCTTGTTAGAGGGATGGGTCAGAGTCAAGTGTGTGCTATCTCAGCAGCAGTCTTTGGGTGAGAGGGCATCCACTGTGAGTTTAGTAAACAGCATGAGGATCTAGATAGACAGCTAGGGCACGTGGTGGGCTTCCTGAGTGGCAAGAAGGGGGAAAAGCAAGAACAGAGAGAGGCAGCTGTGTGCAACAGTAAAATAAGCTAAACAATAACCCTGGCGCAGTACAGGCATGTTCAGGGTAAACATACAGCCCCAGAGTAACCTCAGAAGGGAAGCAGAAAGACTCGGGTGATCTAAAAATTCTAGAGTAATCCCAGGAGGGAGATCAGGGAGACTCACTGAGGTGAGACAACAGTTCTAGAACTCAAGCCCCAGGGATGCAGCTTGAACAGCCATCCTGAAGTGTCCAAGGCTCTACAACAATGAATGAAGGGACAGAGGCATGCCTGGCCTAGAGCTACACAGAGCCCCAAAGGAGTGAGACCGATCCTATGCCAACCCCAGATCCAGAAGCTAATGTTGGCACATCCTGTATCACCTATATTGTTCAATTAGCCAACTCAGAACTTTGAGAGCTCAGCATTCAGTGGAGCCAACACCTTGACTCATGAAAGCCAGGGTTGAGTTTTTCTTTGGGTAGAGAGTTAACACTCTGACAACTTCCTAGGAAGGTGATGTGTCTCTCTGCCTCCACTAACTGGGTCAGATCAATGCTAGGATAAAACTCAATGTCTTTGCAATATGTACACCCAAAAATTGGCCTGGGGACTTGTCAGCAACAGATCTGGATGCTCTCAGCCCAAGATGAGTCTTGACTCGAGACTCAGCATTTCTAACCTGGGTAAAATTGATGTCCCTTGTCCTTAAATGTCAATTTTACATCACACTCCAAATCATGGGCCTCTTGCATCCCAGAGCACCTACGCTAAAGGCTTCTTTCAATCCCTGTACTGTACTAAACTGAACCAATGTGATCTCACAGTTCACAGTGCCCAGACATTGTCCAGGGTTATTGTTTAAATTATTTCACTGTTGCACACAGCTGCCTCTCTCTGTACTCGCTTTTGCCCTTCTTGCCACCCAGAACTCCCCCAAGTGTCCTAGCTGTCTCTCTAGATCCTCATGCTGTTTACTAAGCTCACAGTGGGTGCCCTCTAACAATGTGACCCAACAGTGTCTCTACATGTCCCATATGTTCCTTATATATAAAAAGTACTAACTGTGTATCACACGGCCCCTCGGACACAGAATGACCCTCTATGTAAGAAAGACTACACCTCGAATCCTTGATTTTCAAGGTGATGTAGTTCAGAATCATCATGGAAAGAAACCTCTGTAATTTTCAGTTAGAGATTTTTTTAAAACTGGGTTGATTGAGATGAGGAGACACCCCCTAAATATGGAAAGTTCCATTCTATAAGCTGAGGCTCTAGACTGACTAAGAAAGGAAAGGAGAGCTGAGTAACAGCATTCGTATATCTCTGCTTCCTGATTGAGGATGTAACATGAGCTGCCTCATGCCCCTGCCACCTTGCATGCCCACTGTGATGGGCTGGATTCTGTAGAACTGTGAGCCAAGGTAGACACTTTTCTCCTTAATTTGTTTGTGCAATAAACAGAAACCATCATGCCAATAAGTAATTCAATACAACCTATGATACAGAGGACTGCGCAGAAGACTGCACAGTCTTGCATACTATCTAGGATGTCAGGATCTTTTTGAAGCCTATTTCTTTCCTTCATGTAGATTTTAAATAAGTTGTCTAACTAACACTCATAAACACCAAGGTTTGTAATGCGTGTTCATTGTGCAAACTTTGAAAAGAACTATCAAAGACAACCAAAAAAATCATCTGTAATTTCATTATCTTTCTCTCCACCCATATATATCTTGAGATAATATAGCATGTATGATTTTATATCTTTTATTTTCACTTGTCATTTGATCAATGTGGTTGTCCCATTGGAAAATCAGTAAACATCATTCCCGATGGCTGTATAGTACTCTAATGTGGTCATTTGCCTTTACTGGATATTTGGATGTCTTTCTTTGATAGAGGGGTGTTCATGCTGGAGTGAACCCTTTTTCCACAGACATTTCTTTACAGTTTCATTCAGCTAACCTGGGTTTTGCTTCCCCTCCTTATTAGACCCTGATCACTTTCCTAGGGTGGCTTCACAGAAGTGAGAGAATGAGGTTCCGTGTTTGCATTGTTCTTTAGAAAGTTGGACACAATTTCACATTCTTAACAGCAGTCCATGGAAAGTCTGGCTCAGTCCCCAGAACTTCAGAGGCACTGAGTTTTATGAGCTTTCATATTTTTAAAAACCAGGATGGCAGACACATAGGATCCTTGTCGATAGTGCTATAGAGATTTACCCTGTCCTTCCACGCTGGGAGAGCCTGCTTCTTCACCGGTGCTACTGGAAGCAAGGTCTGCGAGTGCACTATGAAGGAGGGAAGAAGAAAAGCCAGCATCTTAGGACTGATTAGTTAGTGCAAAACAGGGAAGAAAATGGTCACAGGTGGGGATGGCAGATGTGCCAGCCCAGGATACTTGGCAAAATATGATACACATTTGATGATGGGAAGGGTAGCTTGAAGGCTCTGACCAGCCACGTGAAACTCCTTTGTCCCTCCATGGCCCTGGCTTATCTGTATTTTTATTTTCTGTTTACTTTTTGCTCTCTTCTCTGAAACTTGCATTGGTGACGCCGACAGCAGATGCTGTGTGGAATTAGATGCCTGAGTGAGGCTCTAAAATTTCCTCAATAAACAAAGCCAGAAATTAGCTGTTTCAAAACACACCGTCACTGTCAGATATGAAAACAGATGCATGACACCTTGAAAGGCAGCCGCCATACACAGAACTTTTGGCACAGAGCCGGAAGCCATGCTCTGAATAGGCAGCAATTCAAAAATGTTATTGTTATTATTATTATTATTAATTAGTGCATACTAATTGCTTTCTAACTTTCTTTTCTGATTCAAAATTTTAAAATCCTCCTCTCCTCTTCTGGAGCCTCAAGCAATCTGATTTGATGAGGAATGGACCATTGTGGAGAAACACTATGTACACCAGCCAGGCTTCACCATGGTCCGCACCACTCCCAAGATCAACCTCCCTGGTGATGAGGTTTGGGAAGACTTTGGCTTCTATGCCTCGAATACATCAAAGACAACTCCGTTTTCATTTCATCACTATAGAAGGATTAGCAGGCAAATGGCTCAGAAGCTGCAACCCAACTGAGTTGAAAAGCAGATAAACACCACAGGTTAGAACAAGAAGACAGATTGAGCCATCCTGGCTAGGAGAGAGCCTGTGTCCACCCAGAGCACCAGCAGAATATCAATGAAGGCCTAAGCCCACATCCTCTGCAGCCCACCCTCTCCCTATATCATTCTGACTTAGCCCCTCTCCTAGAAGCCAAAACTCACCAGTGGCCAAAATAAAGCATTTGTTAGACTCACTCTCTCCAGGGTACTCTCTGGAGCTCAAAAACAACAACCCTGGGTTAATCCTTCCAAAAAAGTCAGCCTTGAGAGAAAGAGAAGCTTCAAGACACTGACAAAAAAAAAAAATCAAACATACATGAACGTCAATTACCAAAACCGAACAGCCCAAAAATGCTTGCTACACCGTCCTCTCCAGAGCCATCCTCCCTGGTAGGGGGAAATTAAGTCTTTCTCTCCGCTTTATTCAATTTAATTTGCCTTCCAGCTAAGGTGACTATTGGGCATCACTGTTGGACTGAATGAGGTCTGGGGAGGAACACGGTTGAACTGAATTGAGTTCTGCATTATTTGAACACAGCATGTTCAACTGGGCCTTCACATCTCAAAGACTGCACTGGCTTTCTAAGGTCTCACTGTCAGTGTCCACTGGGCTACTTAAAAACCAGCCTGTCATATGAGAAGTCAGTTGTGTCAAAAGGTTACATCATTTGACCAGGCTATGGTTTCCCTCAGACCATATCTGTTCCTGTTTTGGGAGGGGGGAAATCAGTCAAACTCTATCACAAGTGAACTATAAGACCAGGTATGTAAATGTGGGTGAAAGAGATGGTCCATCACTGCCAGCACAGAGCCCAGCCACTGCAGAGAAGCAGGAAAAATCACTTAGACCACACCTAGAAATGGGAGAGTATGCAGTGCCTGGTACTGTCTAGACCTACACCTATCTCCATTAAAGGAGCTGCTGAACACCATGGCAAGAAAGGCTGGTAGAGGGAGAGTTTTGGCATGCCAGACAAGTCAATAGTACCAAATAGCCACACCAGACAGCTCTACAGAAGCATCTAGTCATGACAGACATGGCTTTGGCCCGTCACTGAAGTATGTGCTCTCATGGTCTGAATGAGAACTGCTCCTTTTTCTGCTTAGAAAGGTCTCAAAAAAAAAAAAAAAAAAAAAAAAAAACCTTTCAGGGACTTTTCATCTTTCCTGGGTGTTTCTAGCTGATCAGCTGTCTAGCTTTATTAATTATTACTTGAACATTCTCTGCAATATTTTACAATTTGTCATCCCTAGAATTATGTCATTCCTCTTTGACTTGCTCTTCATCCTTCCATTAGTGGGCATGCTCTGGTAGATAACATAGACCACAATGGGCACTCAACCCAGAATCAAGCAAGATGAAACTCTCACCATGACCAAGTTCATGGTGGAGGGAAGTGACCCTGCCAAGAATTAATGATCTGAGACCCAGGCCATATTATCCATCTGTGTGTTCTGGTAGTGAAGGGCTCTCCATGAGTTGGTAGAAGTTAATGATGCTTAGGAAGGCATGCTTTTACAGAACTGGATTTATGGTACGGTGAGTCACAGGTTTCACAGTGAACCCTGGGAAGAAGTGGTGAACTTCAGCTCATCCTAGTGTGAACCAGAGACTGCCCACTCTCAACCCTTTCCTGCATTCGTGTTGCAGAAGGGGATGGACATGGGTTGGACTAAATCAATGCATGAACTTGCCCTTGGGCTTCCCTTGGGGTCATTCAATGAGCCGTTGAAAAGTGATCCAAGTCACAAGATGGTAAAGTCAGAGAGAAACAGCATGGCTCCAGCTCTGGCTTTGCCCGTCTTTGGGCTGGTTGACTGTACTGTTGGGGGACCTTATCATAAAGATAACAACTTCCTGGTTATGTAAATACCTGCCTCACTATTATCTCCTCAAGGAAAATTATATTGCTTCTGAATTCCCTATTCCTTATCCATACCTGTTTGTAAGGTGTCTTTACTACAACACCCGAGTGTTCACTTTATCTCTTGCTAGCACCCTGACTTAGCTCCAGTTTAGCCAGCAGTCTCTCAAACATATTCAGTGTAGACTTGATCATATCATCCTAGACATCTCAAGCCAGAAAGTTCTGTTTCCTATCCAGAGAGATTGTCCTTGGCCTCACTGCTCTGACCTGCTCCAGAGATCTGACATTTGCTCCTTGCACACAGGTTCACAGATACCAGAGACCTCATATAATCTCGATATTTATTGTTGTGTTCCACCAAGTTTACATGGAAACACATGCACCTACTTGCAACACACCAATGTTAAAATAAATGTGAGAAAAGCCGAGTGCTGTCAAGGACACAGAGTACTGGGAATTATTAGTACACTGTATGTTTAGGCAGTCACGTTGGTAAGAGCTTCCAACATTTGTAGGAGTCACAATCAACCTGATCCTTTGGCTATTAAAATCTTCCCTCCCTTTATCTTACAATAACCCCTGAGTCGTAGGTGTGAGAGATGTATTATAGATGTATCAGTTGGTACTGGGCTCCACAGCTCTGCATTTTAATTGTTTTCTATACTCTCTCTCTCTCTCTCTCTCTCTCTCTCTCTCTCTCTCTCTCTCTCTCTTTCTACACACACACAGAATACTAAACTTACCTAGATGCATAAGGACAAACATTTAGAATTAGATAGGGATAATCTGGTCTCATAAATTGGTGGCTGTAGGTTCTCTTCCAAGATCCATAACTTCACTAGCTCTGGGTAGCTGGATAGCTAGGTTTCCAGTACCAAGTATAATCCCCCCCGCCCCTGTAGGCAGGTCTTAAGCCCATTACAGAGCTATGAGTTACCACAGAAGTATGCATGCCACTGCTGTACCCTTTCTGATACCAAGCTAGTCACTGTTGTGGTTGATAGATATCATAGCTAGGTAGGACTGTTGGCTGCTTCCCTCCATTTGAAGCTTGCCTTCTGGTGCCATGAGAGATAGAACCATGAGAGGTAGTCCTCAGGAAGGAAGCTTTCAAGTCAGTTCCAGCAAAGGGGCCTCAGGACCCAGTATCTGAAGTATATGCTATCTTCAACCCAAGAGACTTACCTTCTACCTCTGTTGGGAGACCAAGGACAATAGCAGTATCCTGTACTGTTTCAGGAGTCTTTGGGGAAAGCCTGACCAACAATTCAAAGGAAGGAGTCTCATGTCTGACTTGGTTAGATCATCTTTGACTCTTGGAAGGAGAATTGTCAACCCAGACCGGAAATTTTCATTTAAGGTATATATGTATATCTTTATTTGTCTATATTCAGATTTATGTCTATTATTGATTTTTTAATGATACTTTATGACTTTTCAACATTTTTGCTGGGTTTTTTGTTTAAACTAGGAAACGACTTCCACTTGTGTTTTCCATCAATATGTGCTCAGCACTGAGTCCCACAAAGGACATCAAGGGCCAACTCCACTTCCTGGTTACAGAATTCAGAGCTAAGGCAGGATGTTCCAGACCTAGGGGTCACTGCTTCCATTAACTATCAGTCAAGGAAGTACTCATTAAAATTAAGCACATCATATTGTTCTAGTCTGATTTTTTGTTTTTCTATAAATACCATAACCAAAAGTCACTAGGAGAGAGAAGGATTTATTTCATCTTAGAGGTTACAGTCCATCAAGCGGAAACTCAAGACAGGAGCTTAAAGAAGAAACCATGGAGGAATGCTGGTCACTAGCTTGCTACTTCGGGCTTGCCCATCTAGCTTTCCTACACAGACCAAGATCAGAGCCTAGGGATGGTACCACCCACAGTGGACTGGGCACATCAATTAGCAATATGTGGTTCCCAAGCTAATCTGATCTAGGCAATTCCTTATTTGAGGGTCCCTCCTCCCAGGGGGCTCCAGGTTTGTGATAAGTTGACAGCTGAAGCTAACAATGACACATATGGATGCAAAAGTAATTGTTAATCTGGAAATGGAGTGCTGAGGAGTTGCAGAAAATGCCGGCAGCTGAAGATGGTCTTTGAGAACTTCTGAGTATCTTTGTGCCAGTAATGATCATTTGGCAATGGAAAATGCCTCAGAATAAAAATAATAACCATTACCAAAAGACACATTTCCCATTTTCTCGTGACAATGTCATATTAGAAATTACCTCAAATATATAGCAAAGAGGTAAATTCTGGATGGTCAACTGGCTGAAATTCTGCAGCTATCTGAAACTGTGTGTGGCTTATAAGAGTCATAGCAAGGCTCTTAATCATTTTCTCATGTTCTGGAAGAAAGCATAAAAACATAGCCTATAAAATTTCAATGCTTCTATTCATAGATATTATTATAGAACAGGAGGGCAGCTGGGTGTGGTAGCACATCCCTGTAGTCCCCACACTCACAAGACTGACAGAGGAATATTGTGAGTTTGAAGCTAGCCTGTGCTGCAGAGATGTTGATTGAAAGGAAGAGGAAAAAAGAGAAAGATAGAGGAAAATAAAATGAAATAGCCAAAATGAACTCTAAGTAAGAAACGGTTTCCAAGTCATTGTTGGGTATTATTTTAACAGTGAACAAAGTTGAAATAAAATGAGATTTCTATGCCCATCTTTCCACTCAAAATGTGTGCCCTCAATGGTCACAAACACCAGTAACTCCTCACTCTTCAGTAGGCTCTCTGCCTCCTCTCTTTTGTCAATGGGAACCTTCCCCCTACACACCTACCATAGGGGTACTCCATCCCCTCAGAAAGAGTCCCTGCTCCAAGGTAAGTGGAGCTTTATGATACTTTAGGGATGCTGGCATCAGAAATAGATGTGAGTCCACTCTTTCCTGCTTGAGGGCTTGCCTGGGAAAATGGTCCTCCAGTGCAAGAAAGCCACCTATGGCTAAGGGATTCCCAAAAGCCTTCAAAAGATATGTATGAATAAAGGTCTCCTTCTTAGAGGACCTCAGCTGAAGTTGAGATGAACAAAGTGTTCCAGCCAGCACAGAGGCCCAGATGACTACACAGTCATCCTTGCTGGCTGGCCAGGATAATTAGCTTTCTCCTACCCACAAAAACTCCTCATCAATCCCATAGAATTGAAGTAAGAAAGGACAATAAAGCTTAGTGTTGAACCAAACGTCCAGCAGCTCCTTCCATTCACCAAGGGGAGAGGATCCTTGCAGGTCAAAGGTAGACAGAAAATGAAAAGAATTCTTGCACAGGACCCACAGGAAATGACTCACTCTTGTGTGTGCTGGGTCCTTGTGCATCCCTGCAAAAGAGCCAAGCAGATTAGCAATCTAATTAGGCACAGTTGGGGTGTCATTTGCCTTATCCGAACAGTCCTTAAAGTTTAATCAGATACATGACCACTCACTGGGGTTCCCATGATGGTAGATAGGAGCCCATGGCCTTGTGCCTACAGGTCCCCAGGAGCACCATGACCCTACCTAGCAGGCCACACCATTCTGGGGCCATGCATCATTCCTGCCGGGAAAGAAGCCCTCACCTCCCCCATGCTTCCTGGAGGCTCATTTAGGCCTTGGCAGGATGGTGAGGACAGAGCAGCTGTTGCCTCTGACTCTTTCCCATCATTTGACTGGTGTTTAATCCACAACTACACTTCCAAAATTGAAAACAGAACCAGGTTAGATTCCCAACCAGGGCGGAGCAAGTGCAGGGCTGGCTGGGTGAACAGAAGCCAGTGCCAGAATGAAGATGGATCGCCATCAGTGCCTGGCTCCTGGCGGGCCAGACTCAGGGCTGGGGGCTGCTGCTCCATGGGTGAGAGCCAGGCCACCAGCCATCATAGACCTCATGGGCAGGGACACATTGTCCCCACACACCCAGACACACCGTGACCCTCTACCAAATATCAGGGTTCTCTTTCCATCTTGAGCAGACCATCTGTGAGGTTTCCCTAATACCCCTTAGGACACTGAAATAAGAGACGGGCCCATCAGGAGGCTGCAGTGTGTGCTCTGTGATCATTTCAACATGCTCATCACAATATTTCTCATGTTTCTTCCAGTCCTTTGGCTCTCTCTCTCTCTCTCTCTCTCTCTCTCTCTCACACACACACACACACACACACACACACACACACACGTTATGATAAAATAAGGAAAACAGAGAACATGAAATGTATTATTCTAACCATTTCTTTAAGATTTATTTTTATTTATGCATGTGTGTGTTCTTGTGTATATATGCTCACATGTGTATGGGTGCCTTTGGATACCAGATGGGAGCATCAGAACTCCTGGAGATGGAATTATAGACTGTTGTGTTCTGCCATATGGATGCTGAGAATTGAATTTGGGTTCTCTTCAAGAGCATCAGGCACTCTTACTACCGAGCCATCTCTCCAGCCCCACCAGTAACCATCTCTGTGTACAGTCTGCTGGCACTGCCCAGTTGCCATTGCCATCATCACCACCCTCACTTTCCCAAGTTGAAACTGCTTCTGAAAACCCCTGCTTATCTCCTCCCTTCTCATCTCCCACCCTGGCAGCCACCACCCCAATTCTGTCCCTATAAATTGGACCTCTCTAGTTCCCCATCAGTGTGCAGTCAGGCAGTGTTAGGTCTTCTGTGACTGTATTTCATTAGGAGTGATCCCCCAAAGCTCAGCTATGCTGGATGAGCATATGTTTGAACTTGCTTCCTTTTGGCCTATGAGGTGCTTCACCCTCAATTGATACATCTACAGTACAGCCCTAAGGCTCTGGGAAAATCATGGAAGAAGGAGGGAAATCATGGAGTAAGGGGAAGAGAGATTAGTGTGGTACCAGAGCTCTTGTTGCTATACACTGCCCCCTAAACAAGACAAAGAAAACGTACCCATGGAATCTCAACAATACGGCTGCACAATGACACCACTATGTGACACACCAACGTGGACAGGGGAAGTTCCACATGGTCCCGTGCCAGGATGGAGAGCCACAGGTGTTCAATACCTGCTGAGGTGGACAGATGCATAAACATCTCTTTAGTAGGACTGTGCAGATACCAATGTGCAGATAGCACAGCTAGGGAACAGCTATTCTAGCTGTGCATACAGATCATTGAGATGTATAGCCTTTGGCACTGCCTAGTTTTGCTGTGTGATTTTTTTTAATCTGCCTGTTCTTCAAAACAATTTTTTAATAAATACATTTTAAAAATAGCTGATGAGAAAAAGAATTAGCTTCAGAGACGAACTCCTACATAAAGTTATTCAATCCCAAGTACTCAAGCCCCTGACTTGTGTACATTCAAGCAACACTAAGTGGACTCATATTTTGCATATACAGGTGTCATACACATATAAATACATATGTAAACATACATGTGTGTATATGCATGCAACAATAATAAAAAAAAAAGCCATGAGCTTGGGTAGGAGGAAGAGGCTTAGAAGGAGAAGAATGGAGGAGTCATATAGATACAGTGCTCCTGTATGAAAGTCCCAAAAAATTAAAAATCTCTTGTTATTTATGATTAAATAAAATTAAATTAAAAAAAAGAAAATTCTCTTCCTTTTTCTTTCTTGCATGGTATTTCATCTGTCACTCTGCTCGTCTACAGCTCTCTCCGTGGGCATGCGTGTGACTTCACCTTCTAGCTGCAGTGAATGATAGAAGGCAACTGTAAGACTCCAATCTGATCCTTGGCTTCCCTTCTTGGTATAAACCTAGAAGATGAATAGCTGAGTCATATGGCAATTCTAGAGTTTGGGGGGAGGGGAGTGCTGAAGAATTACTGTGACATTTTCTACAGCTGCTGTGACAGTGGCAGAGTCGAGGGGACTTAGTTGGTTCACACCCTTTGCCAAAACTTGCTGTCATTTCAAAATCAGTAACTATCCTAGTAGACATGAAGGGGTATCTCATTGTCGTCAGCCTTCTTTTTAAGGGTTAAGAAAAGAAATGCTTGCACGTTGCAGAGCTTCCAGTGGGTGTGTTCCCTTGGCTTTAATATCCCAGTAGAGTCCTCACAGCTCCATCAGCTGCAGCTCTCACACTACCACACTCACCCTTCAGACCAGCACCAGAGTGGGTATTTTGTGTAGCATGGTGTCCAAGAAGCAAGGCAGTATTTGGAAACAGGTTGTAGCCCTTCATGGTGAAAGGATTAGTGAGCAAACAAGGAGAAAATGGTCTCAAATAAAGCACGGGAAGAGGAGAAATAGAAGCCAGAGTCCCTGGAAGGATCCAGTCCTTTGAAACTTTGAAGGTCTCCATGGGTGAACCCATAGAGGGCCCTCCTCATTAATTAGCAGCCTATACATATGGAACTGGGAGTGGCTCACTGGCCCAGCCAAGACTGCTATCTCAGCAGGCCATCTGAACAGCAGCCAGCTCCACAGAGCAGCACACTGAGAGCAGGTCAGGGATCATCTTTTGCTGAGTAAGAACCCAAGAAGACATCCAGTTTAATGAGGTGCCACCACATGACAGAAGCTGTGCGATTAAACCAGAAGATGCCAGAACACAATAATTAAAAGAGAAAGATGGGAGGGACAAAGGGAAGATACCCACCTTCCAAATAGTTAAAGCATGCTTAGAAGCGCTCAAGGGCCACAATGAGTATCCATATCCACCAGTTTCACCATCTTGATATTTTTACCCCTCAGGTTGTCCTGGAACACTGTCATGTCTCTGCATTTTGTACCCTGTTTCCTTCTCTCGCTGGTCCTTCCTTTCCATGTTCCCTTAGCATTGGGATTATTCTAAATACACCACACTATGGTCTGTTCTTTTCTTCTAAGCATGTGCTATGGTGGCCACAGGCACCACAAATGAAGGTTCAATGGTTCCTTCCCTGACAAACTCTTCCATCCTGACTTGCACAGACTCCCTCTTGTTACTGGCCAGGATGAGACACTTCTCCATCCACAGCATTCTACCTGGCTCCCCTTCCCACAATGCCAATAATGGCTGTCATTTATCTAAATGTCAGTGGCTCTTCCTTTTTTTTTTCAGGCATGTTCTAAGCGCTACACTCAACGGTCTCCATGCCTCACCTCTTCACTGTCATCTGGATTAGTGTACTCTTGACTTCCACCCTCCAGGACTCCAGGCATGTGACCACGGTCACAAAGGTCAACACCCAACAAGCCTTATGCTCAGTTTATGCTTTTCTGTCACCATCTGGAAGTTCTAGATGACTCTGTAGTGAGAGAACCTGTTAGGTTGCTTTTGTCTGGTCTTTTGCCACAGCAGTGAGAAAACTAAAACCCCAGCAATAGGCTGAGCACTAAAGAACCAGCTCACCACACTGTCACCTGTCATGAAGGAAGAGAGCTAGCATTCCTGGCTATCCTGCATGTTTGGGACCAGACCTCTGTGCTGGACTAGATTGGCAAAGGCCCCCAGTGCCTCTAGTCTGTCCCAGTTCTTTGCCCCATGGGTGTAATTTCTCTAGGTTAAATTCATTTCAAAGAATTTGGTGAGAAGACATTCCCTGGTGGAATGACACGGAACTACAAAACCTTCATTAGCTCAGAAAAGACCACTTCCAGCTCTTGGGGAAGAACATTGATTTGCTTCCTATATAGACACTTTAATCAGCTGAATAAGATACTTGCTCAGCTGCTAAATAAGATGTTCTCTCACTTTTGTTTATAGACTTGGCCTGAGAAAATCAGAACTCAATAGAGCCATCAGGGACAACGTAAATCAACAGACACTCCAGAAAACATAAGCAACTTGAGGGAGGCCAGTGCAGCCTTTCTACATCATTTAAGGCAGGCATGGTTCTTTGCAATATACTTCTAGAAGGATCTACTCTATTGCCCTTCCTAACCTTTCATTCATGAACATATAGTTGCTTTAATAGACACAGAAATTATACGCGTTTGTGGGATCAAGTATAGTACTCCAGAACGTGCATACAATGTTTATTGGCCACATGGGTGATTGGTATCTACCATCTCAAACATTTATCATACTGCTGGGTTGGGAATATTCAAAACCCTCTCTTCCTGCTACTTCTTATTATTCGGCTAACTATTGCCAGCAAGAATGATTCCAATGTGCTGAAGAATTAGTAATTACTCCTTCCACCAACATTGGCCTGCACCCACCACTCTCATCCTTCCCCATTCTCCATGCCCTTCCCTGCCTCTGGTAACCACTCTTCTACCCTCAACTTCTCTGATGTCAACTTTTAGTTTTCACATCTAAATGAGAACGTGGAGATGACGTCTTATTTCATGAGCCTACTATAACCCAGTTGGAAAAGGTGACATAATTTCCTTCTTTTTTTTTGTTTTTTTGTTTTGTTTTGTTTTTTTGAGACAGGGTTTCTCTGTGTAGCCCTGGATGTCCTGAAACTCACTCTGTAGACCAGATGGCCTCAAACTCAGAAATCCACCTGCCTCTGCCTCCCAACTGCTGGGATTAAAGGCATGTACCATCACTATCCAACTCCTTCTTTTATAGCTAAATAATATAGTCCATTGTATAAAGAGACATAATTTTTTATTCATTCATCTATCAATGGACACCTATGTTGATTCATATCTTGGCTATAGTAGAATATCCCACAAACATACAGATACAGATGTCCCTTCTGCTTACTTCAATTTATGGTTATATACACGTGGTGGCAAATTTAAATTGTCAACTTAACACAACCAAGAATCACTTGAGAATAGAGTCTCAGTGAGGAATTATCTAGATCAGGTTACTCTGTGAACCTGTCTGTAGCAGATTATCATGATTATAGTAATGTGAGGATACCCAGCCTGAAAGTGGGAGGCACCATTCCCCCTGGACTCTACAAGAGTAGAGAAAGCTAGCTGAGTGTGAAGCATCCATCCATCCATTTCTTCCCACACTAACTATGGATCTGATGTTACTAGCTACTTCAGGTTCCTCCCTTAATGTCCTCACAATGATGGACTGTAACCTGGAATTGTAAGGTAAATAAATCCTTCTGTCTCCAAAATTGTTTTTTGTCAGGGTGTTTTATCATAGAAACAGAAAAGAAACAAGGACAATACCCAGTAGTGGAATAAAGATATGAATTTTTGTGCGATGTGACTTTTCTTGTGGAGCATGCTCTGGTCCTGAGGGGAGGTCATAGACTCACTCATGGCAGCTTATCTTCTAGTAATCAGCGTGAATCATGCAAATAAGCATCCCATTAAAAACAAGTTCATTGAAATAAAAGCCCCTCCTTGTCAGTTTCCCTACTCACCCCTTGACTATTAATGCTCTGTCAGCATATATGGTGGTTTGAATGAGATATACCCCATATGTTCTTTTATTTGAAAACTTGGTTCCCAGTCAATGGTGTTCTTTGGGGAAGTCTAGGAGGTACAGCCTTGCTGGAAGACATACAGCATGTTGTATGTCATTCTTAGTGTTTGAGATATATATATATATATATATATATATATATATATATATATATATATATATATATATCTTTCTACTTGGATATCTTTTTCTCAACTTTGTTCTCCAGCTCCAGATGTGAGTTCTTCACTTCTACATGACCTTCATGCCTGCTGCTTGCTGTCATACACCCATTTTATCATCGTGGACTCTTATCCCTTTGTAGCCATAAGCCAAAATAAACTCGTCCTTTCTTTGTTGCTTTGTTTATAATACTTCAACATAGCAAGAAACAGAAGAGTAACCAACTAATACGGCATCCTTTACATGCTTTCTCAGGCATCTGGTGATAAAGGTTCTATTGTTCTTGTTATATCCAAGTTTCTACAGGAGCCAATGAGTGCTGTGGGGCAGAAGCCATGCCTCCTTGGTACATTATGTGATACCAGCTCCCCACACAACAGCTTGTATAGTGAGTATCTCAAGAATATGTACCTTAGGAAAACACTACAAGCATATACTATCAGAAGGGAAGAAGTTAGTGGATTTTTTTTAATAAAGTTCATCAGAATGGTAGGAAAGAGATAACTCTCACTGAAGACTAAGATGCAATAAGGATAAATGAATGAGGTCCACCATAAGAAGTTCCTAGACCTGGTGAATTCACAGCCAAGTGAACCTTCCTTGTCTACCTGCCAAAGTATCTGTGCCTTGTCCTACATCTGCAAAGAATGGCCCATCTGTAGAGGGTAAGCCTCTCCATCATCTGATTTCATCTTAAGGTGACATAATGAGTCTAAGCAAGCCAATGGACATAGCCAGGGTGCACAGATGTGGACAGACTGGTTGTTATAACCAGGCTGCATGGAGGTGACAAGGCTTTCCAGCCAACATGGAGACAATAAGCCTACATACAGGCTACATGAGTATGACCAGGATGCATGGAGGTGACCAGGCTGCCTTGACTTCAAGGAGGTAAAGCAGGATACATGAAGGTATCCATGTACCCATGGCTACATTTTCTTTGTCCATGTTGATCTACTCTATGTAGTACAGCCGCTACTCTTGTGAATAAAGAGGCAAGTTATGATTTAAACCACCAAGAGCTTTGACACTTTAAAGGGTGTTTAGTCTCAGACTTCCTGCCCTTTCACACACAGAGAGACAGACAGACAGACAGGCAGACAGAGAGACAGGGAGAGAGACAGACAGAGAGATAGAGACAGAGAGAGACAGAGATACAGAAACAGAAAGAGAAAGAGAGATACACACAGAGAGGAAGAGAGAGAGAGAGAGAAAGATAGACAAAGAGAGTGAGAGAGTGTGCATAATACAAAGTTGGAATGTATAAAAAATGTGTGGACAATTATACAAATTATACAATTATATAAATGTATATGCAAATATATAATGTATATATTTCATATATGTGCAAGATATAAACATGGAACAGACCCTCTTAGCCACTTCATCATCGTCCTCATGTCCCTTAAAGGCATGAATTATGCTCACATGGACTGCATCCACGTACATCCTTTCTCTCCATCCTCATCCTCCTGCTCTGCCTGAGCCCAGTGGAAGACAGGAGACAAGAACTGACATTACATCTATTTAAAAGACACCTAGTTTTAAAAAATGTTATTTATGAAAAATACACATTGGAAATAAACTCTCATTACTTCATTTCACTCTTCTTATCTTGGTCAATTTAATTGTCTATCAGTCACATTCAGTACACAAATTTGTCAAAAGCACCTAAAATTCAAAACAAAAAAACAAAAGCCCTCTTCCTAGGAGGTTTGGTTGTAAACTTTCAAACAAATTGTTTCTACTAATACCAGGCTTCCAGGAATACCAGGTGCCCATCCAGGAAAGCAGGGACAGCCAATGCTAGACTTTCCCAGGCTCCCTGCCATCATCCTAGACCTTGGACCAAAGCTGGGGAGCAAGGGAGATCTCCCAGAACACTCCATCTAGCCCGCTACTGACTGAGCCCCTGCCTCATCGTCCCCTAATGGAGTGTATAAGAAGAAGGAGACATAGAACCCACATCTGGAGGCTGAGGACCAGTTCCCACTGGCGTCCAAGACAACAGCATCATTACCTCATGGCTACTCCTTCGGTGGATTCCAAACAGTCGCCTCCCAAGTGCGCACAGAATTCTTAATCTCTTTCAACCACCAGTTCTGAGGCAGAACTGGTCACGTTTCCAGCTTCTGGGTCTTTAGAAGAGTCTGAAGAAAAGGGTTGAGGTGTTTGAGAGCTCTTCAAAATTAAGTCTTCTCATTTTCCTTCCTTCATCCTTACCTGGTGTGTCCTGTCACTGCTGATCCATGGGACACTGGGAAACAGCTGGAGCAGATGAAATATCCTAGACACTCATTCATTATTCTGAAGGAAGTGATGGGAGAGGACTCTGTCATCTTCCCTGTGGCCATTTGTAGAAATCTATTTTCTTTTTAATTCTCTACATCAAATGAGTAAGAAATGTGGAGTATTCAAGCAAAGGGAATGGAACACCGATCATAAGGAAGGCCCCTGTTGATGGCGATGCTGCCATCCCTGTGGATTGCTGCGCTAACATCCTTCCTCCTGTCAGACTCCACTCTGTCCTCACCCTATGCACCTGCTGCCCTGAACCTAGCTGGTCCCATGTGAAGCCCCCCATTTGTTACAAAATAAAAGTCCCCTTAATATTTTCTACCATTTCGCATTGCCAGTGCGATAATGACACCCTCAGGAACAACTCATCTGCTGTGTATATTTTTAACACTGCTGTCATCTCTTGCAATTTTCTGAAGGTTAAAATGAGCTTCTGTGGTGCTGGGGAGAAGTGACATACTGTTGATTTCTGAGCCCAGATGCTTCAGCCCCATCTGCCCGCCCATTTACAATAGTATCACTTGGCCTATGCCATTGGCCAGGCCTTGGCAAGCTCCCACACAGACCTGGTCATCACACGCTACCAGGACTAACTTTATCTGTGATAACAGGGCCCCACCTTGCAGATTTTAACTCTCCTGCTTTCCTCCCAGGAAATCCCCACAACCCAATGCTGGGGACAAGGTCAGCGAGACCAAGTTCTATCAGATGTTCCTTTCCATGTGTGTGTGTGTGTGTGTGTGTGTGTGTGTGTGTGTGTGTGTGTGTTATTTTCTTTTCTTTCCATTGCCTCTGCCTCACTTATATCTGTCTCAAGCCTGTTTTGCTTAAGGTGGCAGAGATGCTGGGCTCCCTTGGGAGTGGATGCTAAGTGACTCTCTGACCACTGCCACAGACTGTGAGGATCTTGTCAGAGAGTTTGTCAGGAGCATTTTAAGCGAGTTGCGAGTGATGGGCTCTGACACGCATCACTGCAGGCTCGGTGCCCACTTACCTCCCACCCCGTAATTGTCCTTAAGTGCTGCCTTTTGGGCCATGGGGTCAGTGGCCTTGGTGTCACCAGTGCACTTCTCTACACAGGCATCTCTTCTTTCTCCATTTCTCATGCTGCCTTTGAATTTCAACAGGCCTAAGTGTCCCCTCGGAGTCCCTGATCGATCTTTCCACATCAGAGGTTGGAACTCACCAGACCTTTTCTGCCCTTGCCCTGTCCCATCCTGGTGAGCAGGTGCCTCCCACACTGTCATTTGTTACAGGGAAATGTTCTCTCAAAGATACCTTTTGTGTGGCCCTGAGTGAGAGAGGGAAGATTCAGGAACAGCCTCTGCTGGAATAAAAAAAATAGCCCGAAGGTTCCAGAGCGGGCCCAGAGGCTAGCACTTCCACAAGCTTTTATTGTTATTTGTGTGGTGCATGCATGCACACACCCATGAGCATGCCCACATATGTGTGCAGGCCAAGGTTAGTGCCAACTTGGTGATGAAATCTCAGGATGCTCCTGTCTATGCCCCCAGTTCTAGGGTTGTAAGAAATGCCCAGCAACCCACATGAGTGCTAAGAATTACACTCAGGACCTCGTGCTACCCAACAAGCACTACCCACCTCCCACCTTCCCAGGCCCCTGCTCCTGCAGCCTTAATGGCAGGAAACAAAATGTTTGTTGTTAATTTTATTTGGGATTTTGTTCTTTAATAAAAAAAAAAGAATGGAATTTTTTTCCCATAGATGCACTGCCAGGAGCCAGGGAACAGCAGGAAAGACAGCTGCTCAATAGCAGGGGGAATGAGAAATTAAAAACAAAAACAAACAAACCAAAAAGCCTATCAGCACTTAGGAGACTGAGGACAGCAGTAAGTTCACAGCCTGGACTACATTGTGAATACAGGATAGCCTAAGCTACAGCGTAGGAAAACAAACACAAAATGTAAACAAAACGAAAAGAAAGCAGCAGGATTAACACAATGGTTTGGAGAGGGTTTGACTCTCATCCCAGCCCCCAGCTCTGCTATGGCCCTCCAATAACATCCTGAACTTTCTCCAGTGAGCACTAGTTGGGAAAAGTACAGTGACCGCAGGCATGGAGCCATCCACAAGGCAAGCCAGTTCACAGGTACACAGATCAAATCAAAACACACCTGCTCCATTACTATACATACTTCTCTGTATCTCTTCAACTGGCTGTGTCACCAAGCTCCTGAGCAGGAAGGGAAGGTAGTGAGTGTGTGCAGGTAACATACCTGGTGACCTCAAAAATTAATACGGTGGTGCAGTCATCACACGCACCCTACCACATGTCTGCCTACTTCTTTATTAATATGTCCTTATAGGATAAGCCACAGGTGAGTTGACATTTGAATCATGTATAGCATGGGCAGAGATGGCAGCAGTCTTATTTTTTTTCTAGAGAAAAATCTCTATTATAAGAGTGGCACTGAACATAGTTAGTAGTAGTTTATGGCATTTGGCCATAAACAGATGTGTTTAGGAGCCAGGCCATTTCCATCTAGAAGTTATTGTTTGACAGAGTTCCAACAGGTGAGTTCTTAACTGTGCAACAAAGGGCACCAGGATGGCCTTCCCACTTATGGTGCCAAGCAGATGTCAGTGCAGTACAGTAGTCATGAGTCTTGATGCCACACATACTGCCCAAAGGCCACTGTTCCCATCAGCCCAGTGCAGTCCTAGCAGGGTGGGGAAGGCTTGGAGGCAGCTGGAAGGATTCCCATTTTCCAGTTTTTGTAGCTTGTTGTCTGAACCAAATACACCCTGCTTGTATTGTCTGTCCGGTTTTTGAGATCACTTTGGTTCTTGGGGGCCAGGGTTAAAGACTGAGAGGTACATGAGCTCTAAATTTGAGATGCAGCCAGTCTTCCTGTGCTCAAAGGATCTTTACAACCCATATGTATAATTTCCTACATTCAAACTCCAGTCCTAACCCATCCATCCTCCTCCTGGCATTGTGAAAGCATTAGTCTGAACCCAACAACAGGTACAGAGGCCAGACAAGCCCGGGCTTCGAGGAATTAGCCTTTTCCTCTGTATGGCTAACTGTCTTTATCATAGGAGCCTTCTCTTCACCTTCTACCTTCCTTTCTGTCTTTGATTTCCAACCTGTGACCCACCCAGAATCTCTCCACACCTTTCTTTCCTGTGTCCTCCGGCACTGCCCCATTGCAGGTTGCTGGATGCTATCTGCTTGTTCTTGAACTCACAACAGTATCATGCCCAGGCAGCACTGCTGTCATCTTGCAGACCTTCCTCTTTAACTTCCACTGAGCTCCAGTTTTCCACTAAAAAGAATTCAAGTGACTGACACATCAAGAAAACTCTATACACTGTCTTAGAAAAGAGCCCCGTGCCTTAGCTAATGATAGAATTCAATAGAAGTAGGTCTGGGAGGTGCCCTCTCTTGAGGTAGCTGTGACTCTACCTATCTGGAGAGACCACCATTCTCCCATCCATGATTTTCCCACATAGCAGCCTGCTCCTAGTACAGCTGCCGTGGTCCCATGGCCTTCCTGGTAGGACCTCAGGCCCGTGTCTGCAGCTCCATCAAGTTCCTCTCTGTATTCTATTTATATACCTGAGTTCATGTCCTGGGCTACAAAAAAAAAGTCCACAAAGTGAATTGCTCAAAACCATAGAAATATATGTCTTGCAGTTCTAGAAAATTCCAGACACCAGAAGTTAGACATTGACGTGTTGGCAATGCTGGCTCTTTCTCCCTCAGGTCCAGGGCAGCAGATGATCTTGGACATGCTTCACTGTTGGCCATACCACTCTGTCTATCTCTGAATCCTCCCTGATTCTCTGCCCCGGTATCTAGAGCATACCCTCTTCTCTCCTCCAGTCACTTGATCAGGGCTCATCTATCACAAGGTGAAGACACACCTCAGTCCAGCTTAACCTTACAACATCTAGAATGACTAATTCCAAGGTTGTTACAATCACAAGTTCGAGGGGTTAAGATGTGAACATCTATTTCGCTGAAGCTGAGCTTCCCAGAGACCCTAGATGTGGCTGTCCTCATCCCTCCTCATCCTCCTGACAACTCCAATCCCAGCAAATGAGTTGGGTCCTAGGTATTGGTTCTGCTCCTGCCTCTTGCCATTTACCAGCTACCAAGTATCTTACTCTCCCTGCCCCTCCCTCCCCACTCATACTTGCACAGCCACTCATCTGAGCCACAGCATTAATGTCCACTCTCATCTCATGGGTCAAAGCCAGCTTCCTCCTATATGTTACACATCATCTTGCTAAAAACACAGTATAGATCTGCCTATGTTGGTCTTCAATGATTTCAAACTGAACACGGGACTCCTTGGTGGAGTTTCAAAGCAAAGGCCGCCCTGCCCTGCCCTGCCCACCCCATCTGCTGATTCAGTCTCCTGGCCCCACATCCTTATGTTCATCTCCAGCCCTTTGCACAGTGCACGCACACACACACACACACACACACACACACACACACACACATTTCCTGTGGAGATAAGTACCTTCCCACTTTACAGGCTTCTGCCCACACATCAAGAAATCATGGTTGAAATTCAATAGCTTGAGCATCATTCAGCATGCCATCAAGGTGTGTCTTTCTAATTAAAGTTTAGCTTATAGTTTGGCATTGCCTACCTACTGACCCAAGGATGCCATTAGCACCCAAACTACCAAATGATGGAAGGTGGCTGTTACCCATCAACAACCTGATGTCTGGTCAATGTCTATACCTAAGAGACACTCCTGAGAGGACAGGAGAATACAAAGGGTGCCTCTCTTCTTTCAGGGTCAAGGCTCAGAGCCAACAGACTTTCCAGGACAGCAAGCTTCCTTGGGATGTGTGGGATTCCTGACTGAAGTCAGTGGTTCCACAGCTAATTGCCTTATAAAGTGTTTGCTGAAGCATGTAGTCAGGCAAATGAGCTTAAGTACCCTGTTCTACACTCCCATCAACCCCAGTGCAAAGACACTGATGGACTGCCATAAAATGCACTGTGGGTCTGGGTGATGTGAAATGTGTTTGTTCATGAAGCAGATTACCTGAGCTTGTCTTTGGCCTCTGGAGTCTGAAAAGGGAAACCAGTCAGTGTGTTTGTCATAGGGTCTTTGAATTCTTTGAGAGAAAGCAGAGAATATATGTTTGGATTGGCTCAACCCCCAAGGAGCATTTTACCTAATTAACTCCCATAAAACCACTTCGAGTTAGGTGAGATGAGTTAAAAGTCAGGTCCAATTCACAAGTAGCCGGAGGACCACATCTCAAACCTCACCCTCCCACATGGAGTCTGAGCAGGGCCTCCAACTAGAGTTTGCTGCTGAGTGGGACAGATAGGAGTAACACAGCCCATCTTCCATAAGATGCCTCACAGTACCACCACAGTCCCTGCACTGAGCTGCCTTCACGCTGCCTCTTCTTCTGGACCACTGTCTCTATATCTCATAGCCTAGCACCAGGTCTAGGCCTAACAGGAATTCCAAAATACTTCTGCTTGAGTGAGCATGGTATTATAAAAAATAGACATCTGGTGCCAATAGGCACCTCCATCATTGTGAAAAGTGTCTTGGAAGCTGACCCCCTGTATTGCACCTGTCTACAGTTCCTTGAATGCTCATTTACCTGTGGTGTTGAGAGAAAGGCGGTTAGCACCTTCCAGCATTACCCACGGCACAGGAGCATGTGACACCACCATCTTTCATCTCCAGAGTTCAGGTTAGGTGCATTTGCAAAGCATATTTTCCCCCTTTTAACTGTCCATAAGCAAAAGACAGTAATGTGCAGACTACATTGCATACGATGTAACATTTAGTGGTATGCAGGCCCACAAAGATAGTCATAAATAAGTTGTAAAGAACAGAAGAGCAATCCAGGATGGAATATGGGCTTGGAGGATGAAGAGAAAATCTCTACAAGTGCAGAGAAATACAATATAGCTCTCCCAACTGTGCTCCGGGAGGAAATGAAATGAACTGAAATCCATAGGGAAAGCAGCTGACCAGGTTATGGGAGCCCTCCTGAGACAGCAGACCTCCTACATCTCCCCTGTGCAGGCAGCAAATCACTGAGGCTTCTCTATGTACCCTCCCTCAGCCCATGGGAGGGGCATATTAAAAGTCAGGAAGTGAGGGAGTGTACCTCGGGAAAATAATCTCTTACAGTGGTAACATTGGGGTGTGCCAAGCTTCCCAACATACTACTTAGCAATGTGGTCAATGGACAAGGTGGGCTAGAGGCTGGTGCATGCCACAGAATCTAGGTACTCATGGGAGCAAACCCAGTGTCAGAGCAGTAATAATTCAAGAAAGGGAAATGGTGACTGTCCTGTGTATAACAGAAAACAAACAACACAGGCACACTCATACACACACAGAAAAGAAAAGAAAAAAGAAAAGAAAAGAAAAGAAAGGAAAAGAAAAGAAGAAAAGAAAAGACTTCCACATTCCTGATTCTTTAATTTTTTTTCACCAAGCTCAGCCAGATGAGGTGGTCCTGAGATATAAAAGGAGATGAGACTTTCAAAGTCCCCTTCAGGACAAGCCTCCCTGAAGCACTGAAGGAAGGAGGTAGGCTAACGATCTAGCTTTGGACACCTGTCCATCCCTCTAGACCCCTCAGGTGATGCCAAGCTCTCTTGAGATGATCTGTAGTCACTTACTGGAAAAAGGGTGGCAGTTGGTTAGCCCTAGAGAATGGCAGAGTAAAGTATCAGTCATAAAGGAGGTCACACCACCCATTACAGGTCTTCCCAGCAGGAGGCTTTGCTCCCATTGGAATGACATCAATCAACATGTTGCTACAGGCTTGTGGCATGTCCAATTCTGCCTTCACTCCCATGACAGGTACCCTCCGACATAAACCTATTCTCCAGGTCCTGCCATGGCGTGTCTCGTGAAGAGCCCACATGGAACAGGTTGCTTTGCAGAGCTCTGCTCTTCCTGTGTTTAATGTAGACACCTTTGTCATCGTTTGACTCAGTTAAAAAATAATGAGCTGGACTGGAGATATCTCTCAATAAAGTGCTTACACACCCAAAATCCTGGGCTCCACCATAAACTGCTTCATAAGCAGGTGTGTCAACACATACTTGTAATCCCAGCAATTGGGAGGTAGAGGCAAGAGGATTAGAAGTTCAAAGTCATCCTTAGCTACATAATGAGTCCAAAGCCAGCCTGGGCTCCATGAGATCTGGGGGGTTGGGGGAGGATGGGCAGACAGTGGCTTTAATCCCAGCACTCTACTAAGGTAGAGGCAGGTGAATCTCTGAGTTTGAGGTCAGCTTGGTGTACAGAATAAGTTATGAGTTCCAGGATAGCCAAACAGCCAAGGGTACTGTACTGGCTAGTTTTGTGTCAACTTGACACAAGCTGAAGTTATCACAGAGAAAGGAGCTTCAGTTGGGGAAGTGCCTCCATGAGATCCAGCTGTGGGGCATTTTCTCAATTAGTGATCAAGAGGGGAGGTCCCCTTGTGGGTGGGACCATCGCTGAGCTGGTAGTCTTGGGATCTATAAGAGAGCAGGCTGAGCAAGCCAGGGGAAGCAAGCCAGTAAAGAACATCCCTCCATGGCTTCTGCATCAGCTCCTGCTTCCTGACCTGCTTGAGTTCCAGTCCTGACTTCCTTTGGTGATGAACAGCAGTGTGGAAGTATAAGCTGAATAAAGCCTTTCCTCCCCAACTTGCTTCTTGGTCATGATGTTTGTGCAGGAGTAGAAACCCTGACTAAGACAGGTACACAGAGAAACCATGTATTAAAAAAAAATCAAATAAAAAATAAATGATGCTTAAGCTGTACTGGGTCAGTGTCACTGAAAATATAAACTATGATGTGATTACAGACAGACTCATCATTAGAGCACACCACACCTAAAATCCTAACCTATTAAAGACTCACAGGTCTTGTTGGCATGCTGAGGAGTTGGGAGTAATTCCTGACATTGCAGGGGAGCAGCAGTGAATCCCAGACCAGTCTCACCCTGGGATGCTAAGCAGGGTTCCTGAAGGCAGGAGCTCGGGGAGGCAGGCAGAGGGAGAGCTCTATGCTTTACCTTTTCCAGATTGTTTTCATTTGTGGGTTTGCATGTGCACATGTTTTTATGCAGTAAAGGATCTCCAAGTTTTTGTTTATCAGTATACCATTATACTTTTGGTGCACCAAAAACTCTCTCTCTCTCTCTCTCTCTCTCTCTCTCTCTCTCTCTCTCTCTCACACACACACACACACACACACACACACACACACATCTCTGCTTCATGCTATACAAGCCTTCACAGGTCTCCTGCATTAAAAAGTGCTCCCTGAATTACACAACTCCCTAAGTAGAGAAAAACAACAGGCTATAACCTACTTCACCACGGGCTGCCTTCCCACTAGACTTCCCCAGTCACTCTCCTGGGTTCCACCTTCACTCCCAGCAGGAACCTGGCACTGAGACAACAACAGAAAGAAAGGAAAGTCAGCTTTTAGAGACCCCCATAGGCTGGCTGAAGGAGCAACAAATGATCACAGTATGGTACTAATTTGTAAATAAATCATCACTGTGTAAGAGCCTGTGCACAGGAACCCAGAGCACCATGGAAGATTCCTTTCTGAAGCCACCCTGTCTGGAACACAAACTACATGGACCTCTCAGACTCAGCTTTCTTCCCCTCCTTCTCCTCCTCTCCACTCTCTCCTGGTCAGGCATGCTCTAGGTTCTCAGTGCCAAGACTTAGCAGCTTCATAAGTCTGCTCCACATGGAGATGGTGCCTTAAGTATGATAAATTAGAGGAAGTGTGTTGCTTATAATTTCATGAAAATAAACAAAAGGAAGGAGAAAGAGATGTGGGCAGGGTATTGTGTGAGTGTGTGTAAGCATATGAGTGTATAAGTGTGTGTGTGTGTGTGTGTGTGTGTGTGTGTGTGTGTGTGTGTGTATGGATGTGTATGAGTGTGTGAGGGTGTGTGTGTCTGTGTGAATGTGTCTGTGTGTGTCTCTGTGTGTGAATGTGTGAGTGAGTGTGTGAATGTATGTGAGTCACTGTATGAGTGTTAGTGTGTGTTTCTGTGTGTGTGTGTGTCTGTGTCTGAATATGTGTGTGAGTGTGTGTGAGCGTGTGTGTCTGTCTGTGTGTGTGTATGAGAGAGAGAGAGAGAGAGAGAGAGAGAGAGAAAGTGTGTGTGTGTGAGTCTGTGTGTGTGCACATGTATATTTGGTGATGTACATTTATATTTGAGTATGCACATGGAGGTCAGAGGTCAATCTCAGGTGTCCTCCTTAAATACTGTCCACCTTATTATTTGAGACAGGATCTCTCAACTTTACCTGGAGCTAACTCACTGATTCAGATAGACTGCCATGGAGCCCAGTGATCTTAGGACCTCTATCTCCCTAGTGCTGGAATTACGGGCAAGTCTTTCATGCTGGGACTTTTTAAGTGGATTTTAGAGGTCAACTCTGGCTCCTCATACTTGTACAGCAAACATCCCCCTGCCTGAGTCCTTTCTCCAGGACGCATTTGGTTTGGAGATTTGGAAGAGGGGTTGTTGTTTCTTTTGTTTTACAGTTGTGGATATTGAACCTATGATCATAGGCATGCCAGGGTGAGAGACCAGTGTAAGCTTAGATTTTTTTTAAACTTATTTTAATAAGGGTTTTCAAATGCTTCAACTACCCTTTTAGCTTACCATCCAAAGATAGTGGAGAAAAGATGGTAAACAGGACAAGGAGATGTGGACCTGTTTAGAAGGAGTTCTTTGGGGCAATTTATATCTCCATTGTCAGGATACCTGCTGTCCACTTTAGTTGTGTCAGGGTACCAAACAGGAATCAGCAGCAGTGGCACAATCCAGCAGAAACTGCCAGGCCTCCACCAATTAGCACAAGTCAGCAGGAAAGAATGCAAGGAGTTCTCTACCATGCCTCTCTCAAGTGAAGATCAGTGAAGATGTAAGACCACTGAAGAGTTACATAGCTAGCTATGCAAGCACCAGCCACTGCTGCTGAGTCTCCAGACATCAGCAAAACATCACGAGAGCCCGTATCACATGACAAGACCACAAATTTCCACTTCAGGCCAGCATCCCCTGACTAAGCAATATTCTCAACCCAGAAGTTCCCTCTTTATACAGAGTGGTCCAAAAAGTTATTTCGCACTAAGTAGTATTGGAGAAGACGTGTGAGACTGTATGAAAGATGATGCAATCATCCACATGGCCTTCAAACAGAAGCAGGAATGCAAAGTCCTGAAAATCTCTGTGCTGGGCTGCTGCAGAGGGGGGAAGAGTATGGGTAAATCAAAGAACCAGAAGGCTCAGAGCCTTACATAGCATGAAAGGACAGTGAGTATTACTGCATTTTCTGCTAGATTTTGAGAAATGGGAAGTAAACAGGTTTTCTAAATGTCTTTCTGACAGTGTTAAAGAGGCTGTCTTAGTCGGAGTTCTTTTGCTGTTATAAACACCATGGTCAAAAACAACCTAGAGAGGTAAGGACTTATTTCAGTTACAGCCATGACTGAAAGAAGTCAGGGTAGCAACTCAAGCTAGGAACCTGGAGGTAGGAGCTAATGTAGAAGCCATGGAGGAGTATTGTTTACTGTCTTGCTCCTCCCCACTTGCTCAACCTGCGTTTTAATACAACCTGGGACCATCTGTCCAGGGTGGCACCACCTAGGGTGGCTAGACCCCTCCACATTAATAATTCACCAAGAAAATGGTCCACAGACTTGCCTATGGGCAATGTAATGGAGACACTCTCTCATCTGAGGTTCCTTTCCCCAGATAAGTCTAGCCTGTGTCACATTGACAAATTCTAATCAGGATGGGGGAAATGCACACCATTCCAAGCATGTATTCCTTACTGAGCTCCTTGGCTCAAGAAACCTCTCTTTCAAGTCTGTGTGCAAATTGATCTGGGAATGTGGCCTTAAGTGCGAACTGGAAGAGAGTTATCACCACCTCTTCTAACAACAAATGAAGTCGATAGCAGACGATGTGTCTAACATATGATTGCATAGAGAGAAGCATTTTAATTAGTTTCCTTAATTTAACACTTGTTCACAGTAATGAATTAGAAATAGAGACTCATACAAATAAAACAAAATAGTATGTGTGTCTTGTGTATTATCAGTTAAGAAAACTGCTTTTTATTTTTTGTTAAAGCAAGAATGTATACATAATGACCACACTGGTCTTCACCACTTCCTGCCTGGGGTCACCGGATCCCTCAAATCCTTCTACCATGTCTCAGAAAAATCAACAATTAAGATTATTGAAATTGTGCATCCAATATGACACAGCATCACTTACAAATTCCACAGAGTTCAAAATGTCAAAAGCTGCTAGGGCAGCACACATTGTTATTGAATTACAATTATAGTTATTATCACACTTAGTGATACAAATGCTCTGGTCAGTAAAGAACACAGAGAGAGCACAGCAGCAGGACAGCTCAGAGGTAAAGGTGCTTGCTCCAAGCCTCAAGCTTGACAACCTGAGTTGAATCCCTGGGACCCACATGGTGAAGAAGAGAACAGAATCTAGAACGTGCTTTGTGGTACACATGAAAACAGACACACATGGTAGATAGATAGATAGATAGATAGATAGATAGATAGATGATAGAATAGACAGATGATAGATAGATAGATAGATAGATAGATAGATAGATAGATAGATAGATAGAACAAAAGATAGGTAGATACATACATACATGCATACATACATGCATATATAACATATATACCTACATACATAAATTCCAAAACCTTTAGGAAGAATATAGCAAATGCTTTTGATGTTACTTGAAAAAATGAAAAGTAAATAAGACTGTCTTTGTCTCCTGAGCTGAATATGTTTCTGTGATTCATAGGGAACATGTACAACACCATATTTCTTCAAAGCACCAGTGAACAATTACCTAAGACCAAGGTCCTCTTGATCAGCACTGTGGGGCTCAGTCCACATAGAACCACAGCAATTTCTATACCCTCATCCCTCACGACCACCCTAATTAGATTTAAAAAAAAAAACAGTGTGGAAACTACTAGCTGGGTTCCTCTAAATAAGCTAGTAAGCAATTATTACCCCTTTGCTTTCAAAACAGCTGATAATTAAAGCAAATCCAACCTAATGTCTTCAAATAAATTTGAAGTCCACAGAGAACTGTCATGCATGAACAAATGCACTTTTAAAATTTTTTTCTAAAAAAAAAAAATTATAGCTTATAGTGTCCCTAGACAGAATGAAACAGCCTATCAGAGAAAACAAAGAAACTGTTCTTCAACATTTTTTCCTTGCTTTGCATAAAAAGCTGAAATAGTCAACCAGTTATTTGAGCCCATCATTTTTTAACTCAGAAAATCAGAACTAATGAGCACACTATAAAGAAGCTATATGTTCCTATTTTGTACTTAAGGGAAGTGAGATTCCGTGGCCAGGGAGGATGTGTAACATGAGCAGAGTGTATAAATATTTAATGCTAAAGCAAAGACGGATGAACCATGACTGCCTGTTTTGCATTTTCCCTCTTATTAATCAGGCAATTTGAAAAGTAAAATTAAAGATAAAAAAATTATATATGCATCATTAGACCACTTGTATCCATAGGTACAAAGGAGTTTTTCAAAAACTAATGAATAAAACTCAAGCATAAATACGAAAATAATAGAAAATAGAACTGGGGAAGTATTACCAAAAGAAAGAAAGGTGTCCTAGTTTGTTTTCTGTTGCTAGATTTAAACCAGAACCAATAGCAAGTTATAGTTCATCACTGAAGGAAACCATGGCAAGAAATCAACACAGGAGTTTGAAGCAGAAACCAACAGAGGAAGCCTCTTATCTCCTTGCCTCTCCTGGCTGCTTAGTCACCTCTCTTAACACATCCTGAGCCCACTTGCTTAAGGGCAGCACCATCCACACAGTGCTGGGACTTTTATAGCAATTACCAAGCAAGAAAATGTCCCACAGACATGCGCACAGGCCAACCTGATAGAGGCATTTCTGCAGTTGTGGTTCCCTCCTTCCAAGTGTGTCACGTTGATGGTGAAGACTGAGAACCACAGAAGGGAAACAATTCACAGCATACATCATAAGTAACAGTGGATATAGCTTCAGTCAGTCTGCATAAGATTTCTCATACAAAAACAAGAGGCCAGGCATGGATGTTCATGCCCTGGCATGATAGTCAATGGTAGTTGCCAACCAACATTAAGCATCATCCTTTGAGTGAGATGATGCCACAGCCCTTACTCATGAGAGAAGCCCAGACAGACCATGAAAAAAAAAAATGTTGAACCACCTCAAGGTCCCAGCCCTAGCAGCTGTTACTGACTTGCCTGGTGGCTCCCTAAAAGATCCCTCTCATTCAGTCTCATCTGGAACAGGTGAGGGAAGGAAACCTTTCCCCTAGGACATCCATCTAGAACAGTGAGTAATAACCGGATAACATTTCAGCAACAACAACTCCAGGAAACTCCATGTGGTCTACATGGATGAGCCGAAATAAAAGGATGCACTCACCCACCAGCACATAGAAACTGAAGTCAAAAACAAGACAACAGTGGAATCCTAGAGGCAGTAGGATGGGTTTTTTTGTTTTTACGTTGTTTGTGTTGTTGTTAGTGTTTGCTTTATTTGGTTTTGTTTAACCATAGACAAGAGTAACAACTGATTTCTCACTAATATTAGGAAAACCGAATGGCAAGGCATTGGGATAACATATTCAAAATACCAACCAAAATAGTCAACTAAGAATCCGATGTTCAAAAGCCTGCCCTCCAAAAATAAAGAAGAAATTCACATTCCAGGTGAGTAAGAACTAAAAGAGTCCATTGAATAAATAATCTTGCCCCATAAACAGTATTAAAAGGAGTCGTTTCAGATGAAATCAAGGGATAGTAGATTTTAGATGGTAAATCAAATCTGCAATAAAAGGAAGAGAACACTTGGATACAGGACTCAACAGGTCAGTAACTAACAAAAAAGAAAACAATGGTTGATAGATATCTTATTTGTAAATTTTCCTCCAGCATGATTTAAAAGGCAATTAAATAAAGCAATTGCTGTAAGCTCCTGTTCATGGGCACACAACATATAAATATGTAATTACTAACTCACAGTTCATATATACTTTATAGCACAAAGGGAATAGGTGGGACTGGAGCTAAACAGGAGGAAAAAAATCTAGATATAATATTGAAATAAGGTGGTATTCATCTGAAACAGTTATAAATTAAAATGCTATTTGCACTCCATATGGTGACCACTAACACATGAGGCAGGATAAAGAATAAAATAATTTACAAAGAACACTAGAAGATGTCTAATACAAATGAGGCATGCTGATTCCTCTCTGTAACTGCAGTGCTCAGGTGGCTGAGGCGGGAGGATCATGAATCTGAGGCTACCTAGACCTACAGAGTGAGACCTGTCTCACAAAAGCAAGAGGGAAAGCAACAAATGAACGGGAAAGGAGACAGTCACTGGATGAAGAACACCACAGACACAATGCATACAAGAAATAGACACCAAAATGGCAGGCATGATTCATGCCTGATTAGTAATTTCTTTGAAAATAAATAGACTGATGGATCCAATAAAAAGTAGATGGTGGCAGAACAAGTTTTTGAAAACCACAGAATCCAACTTCGTGCCACGAACCAGAAGTATGCTTTAGATTCAGGCACTATCCACAGAACAGAAGCCGGCGGAGAATAGGGAAAATTGCAAGCCAATGCAGAGATGGGTGGATGGAGACAAACTTCAGTTCCAAAATTGTTACCAGAAACAAATGTTGATGGTTTATGAGGATGAAAGGGTAAATCCATCAAAAATATATGATCGATATAAACACATATAGTCCTAAAAGCAGAGATCTAAAATACATGAAGCAAACGCTGACAGGCTTGAGAAAGGAAACAGAAAATGCAACAATAAATTTGGAGACTTTGACGCCTCACTTTCAACAAGGAATAAAACAACTAGACAGAAAATAAACAAGAAAATAAATAGAAAAACAGACAACACTGTAAAATACTAACAGATATCTATAGTACATTCCACTTCACAACAGTGGAGCATACATTGTTCTCAAATGCACAGGAAATAACCTCCACATAGGCCAACCATTAGGCTACATAGAAAATGCCAATAAATGTTAAAGTATTAAGATCATGTAATGACATGAAGTTCACACTGAATCATAGAAACAAAGTCGAAAATTCATAGTATATAGAAATTTAATAACACATTCCTGAATAAACAAGGCATCAAAAGGAGAAGTTAGAAGGAAACAATTTTTATATACTTCACTGTGATAAAAGCGAAACTACAATATACTAAAACACTTGGATGCACAAAAAAGCATTGCTCGAAGGGAATCTTACAGCCGTGAAGGTCCACATTTAGAAATAAGAGCATTCTAAATTCAATAAGCCTAACTCCAAAACTGAGAAAGGAGAAAAAAAAAGTCAAACCATATGCGAACTTCAAAATAAAGTGAGAAATATCGGAGCAGAAATTATATAGCTTGATAGTAGAAAACGGCAGACAACGGTAATAACCGAAGTTGCTTCTTCAAAATAAAGTTTATTAGGAATGGAAAACCTTCCATTACACTGACCAGGATAAAGAGGGTACTTCAAAGGCTCACACTAGGAATGGTGAGCTGGAATTAACACCAATGGTACAGAACTATAAAGAGTTCATACTATCATACTATTATAAGGTATGATAATAGTTTGCCTGAAAATTGAAATTTCTAGTTCAAGAAAATCACTTTAGACTGGTAATGAATAAAGATGCTAAGTTCATTAAATTATAAGCATGTCCCACCCACCAGCTAGTCCAACACACACACACACACACATGCACACACACACATGCACACGCACATGCACGCAGCTTAAGGAAAATCTTAGGATGATATCGAATGATTAATGAATTTTACCAAGAGCAGTTCAACATTCCAACTTGGGCCTGGCAGAATGGCTCCCACATAAAAGGCGTGGCAAGAAGAAGGGGCATTCTGCAATCAACGAGGTGATGATCCAAGAATACACCATTAGTATTCACAAGCAAGTACAAGGAGTGGGCATCAAGAAGCGCATGCCCCTTGGGCACTTAAAGGAATCCAGAAATTTTCCATGAAGAAGATGGGAACTCCAGATGTGCTCATTGGCACCGGGCTCAATAAAGCCCTCTGGGTCAAGGGAATAAGGAAGTTTCTGTATTATGTCCTACTTTGTCCAGAAAACGTAATGAGAATGAGGGTTCACCAAGCAAGCTCCACACATTGGTAACTTATATGTCTGTTGCCACATTCAAAAATCTATAGACGATCAATGTGGATGAGAGCCAAGCTGCTGAATACCAAATAAAGTTGCCTAGCTGAGAGAGAGAGAGAGAGAGAGAGAGAGAGAGAGAGAGAGAGAGAGAGAAGAGCAGTTTATACCAACCTTTCACAAACTCACCCTCCCCCCAAGTTGAAGAAGACATACTTCCAAGTTTGTTCTATGTTCCTAATACTGTCCTGATTCCCAAGACATTACAGGAAAATAAAACTACCTAACACTCTCAATAAAATACTAGCATCTTTGGAGCTGCAAAGACAGCTCAGCAAAGAGCTCTGACTAGTCATGCAGAGGGCCCAGGTTTAATTCACAGCACTCAAAGGAATGGTGGTGCACAGCCATTTATCTATCTGTATCTCCAGTTCTAAGAGATCAAACACCCTCTTCTGGCCTCCATGGCCGCTGCACGCACATGGTGGTACATAGACAGAAATGTAGGCAAAACACTAAAAATGCTCTTTAAGTATTAAAAACATCCAACAACACATCAGAATTACTATATAACGCAACTGAAGAGAAAAACAGAAATAAAAAGGAAAGGACGTGACTGATCCATACGGTAGAGGAGAAAGTTTATTGTAGATAAAAAGGGAGAGCATAGCCAGATGTAGGGACATTTGTGAGAATCCAGAGTAAATGTGACCAGATGGAAACAGGAGAAGGGGTAAGGGAAAGGGGAGAAGGAGAGAAGAGGGGAAGGGGAGAGAAGGAAGAAGGGAAGAGGGAAGGATTGGAAGAAGGGAGGGGGAGGGGAGAGAGAGAGAGAGAAAGAGAGAGCAGAGAGGTGCTCCTGACCAAGAGGGGCAGCCTTGGCCAAGAGACTGGCATAGCTGAATCATAAAAAGAAGGGCAGCTTGGGGAAGAGAAGCTTAGACTGGATTTGGAGTAGAGGTTGGGGTATACCCTTTACCCTATAACAGTAGGGACCAGGGTGGCTGGGAGGACCTGGTGGTCGGGTCTGCTTTGATATGTTAAATAGACACCTCAGTCTTTGTTTAAGACTTTACATCATTATCATTTGAGACCCAAAAATATCACTATTTGGAAGGAAGAAACACAACACTCTTTATTTGTCTATGATAGGATTTTGCAGAGAAAATGACAAGGAATTAAAATAAGAAACACTACAAAGGAGTTTATTCATAATATCATACAAATACTAATCAACTAATCAAAATATAGGTGAATTTCCACACTCTATTAATGAATAAACCAAAGATTGAACTAGGAACGCAATTCCCATTTTAAAGGATCAAAAAGATTAGGATGCTGAGAATAAATTTAACAAAAAAATTTGGGCAACATGTATGCTGAAACCACAAAATACCATTGATCAAAATTAAGGCTGCTCTGAATGCACCTGTGTTCACGTGCTGGGAGACAATTATTAAGCCAGCTGTATTCCCCTGACTGTTGCCCATGTTCAGTGTACTCCCTATGAAAATCCCAAATGGAAGGGGATTCTTGTTACTGAAATGGGTCCTAAAATTAAAATGAAGAATTAATACCCAGAAAAAATCTTGAAAATAAAAGATTAAAAGTCGGATGACACATCTTTCTAATTTCAGACCCTACTACAATGTAACACTAACCAAGTGAGTTTAAACTCCAGAAAACCTACAGACAGAGCCAAAGCAATGGAATACATTGAAAATTGGGAAACAAATGCAAATGTACATAGCAAATTTATTTTGTACAAGTGTCCCAAGACAACTTAACTGTAATAAATAGATATCAGTATGCAAAGAGTGAAGCTGGTCCTACATTTCATACTATATACAAAACTAAACTGGAAACATATTCAGGACCTAAATGTAAAAGCCAGAAAGCACACATGCATGAACACACAAAATTCATGACCTTGACTCACAGTTTCTCAAAATGCCACCAAACAGTGTGTGTGGTGCATGTGTGTGTGTGTGTGTGTGCGCGCACGCGGGCGCACGTGTGTATGTGTGTGTGTATACTGATCTTCATTGAAAATAAATTAAAAACTGATTTCCACATTAAAAAATAATTGTGCTTCAAAGGCACATCATGAAAATGGAGATGCATTCCACAGAATAGCTTGTTCAAGGTCAGAGCAGTTGATAGACACTATTGCTCTTCAGTTTATTGGGATGCAAACCTGGACTCTGAAGCTCACTGGGATACAAGACTGGCATCTTCAGGTGACTTAGACATATCACTACATGAGGTCTCCAGTCTCCAGGACATGTCCTGAGAACATCCAAATTCTCATGTAGGAGCCATGAGGCTTTGTGACATTAACTTGATAGCATCTCTCCATGCTATTTATGGGTCAGATCAAGTGATGATATGTCAGCCCAGGTTACAGGGAAGGGACATGGCACCAAGGGGTGAGTATGGAGAGACACAGCGCCTGATGAGTTTGAAGGTGTGTCCAGGAAATTCACACTCAGAGAAGAGCCACACTCAGCTCAGTTGCATTTTCTTCAGTCTTGAAAGGAAAGGGTAGGATTCCCAAGCTCACTAGTGCAAACCTTTTTTTAAAAGCCCCATTGGCAACAATTCTCATGCCACATAGTTTACCCATTCGAATAGTCAAAATTATAAGATTCAGATAGAAAAGAATGTGTGTGTGTATAATTCAATTAAACATCAGGTCCATGGCATTTAGTGTATTTGTTGACGCCAAAAGGGAGACTCACTCCACCGTGTTCTCCTCTTCCAAATAAAGCTTGTGGGAGATGAAAGGATGACCATGGAGCTGCTAAGTCTGAAGTGCAAACCGATGTCCTGAGCTTTGCCCATACACTCTTCTCCCCTTACATCAACCTTCATCTTAAGCTCCACAATGGAGCACTACAGCCTGCAGGAGGACGAGTTCAATCCTTCCTCATTCCGTCTATTCTGTCGACAGGCCTAGGGCTGCAGAGTGATCTTAGGACAGTGAGATCTGTGAGCTTTCCCCACATGTGTCATGCGAGGGTGTGACGTAAACAGACACTAGAAAGGTAACAAGGGCTTCTCAAAGCCCACTGTATTGAATCAGGGTGACTCATCCCCAGGAAAATTAAGATTTAGCTGATGTGCCCAAGTCAAACCCCCAGCAAAAGAGTGAGCTTGGAGAAGAATAGAGGATGGAGAAAGAGTGTCTCTAGGGGAAGGGGTGAAAATGGAGAAGGGCCATCAAAATCCCAATTTTTAAAACTAAGTCAGCCAACAGTAGATGAAATGTCCTAATGCCAATAGCTCCAGGCATCTAAAGTCAACTGGAAAAGTTAAATTTCTAAGAGGCCATGAAAATCCAGAAATACCAGTGAACTACTAAGCAGGCTCAGGGAAGACACTCTCACACACACACACACATACACATATGCACATGTGCACACACTCATGAGTGCACATACTCTCTCATTCACTCATTCCTCACTGATATGGAGAAAGATGAAAATGGCACCCAATACCACAGGCAATGTGAACAAGATAAGAGACCCCACTTGTACCATCACCTCGTGCTGAGCGGCATCTACCCTCAGTAGCACACTATAGCTAACCAACAGCTGTGGCCACTCAGTTCTTCGTTTTCAGACTAGTGACCCAGATAGAGAAAGCCTAGAAAACGGGGGCAAATGATCTAATACAAAAACTCCTGCCCATATGCAGACAGCACCCCAAAACCAGGCTGCTGAAAGGCTCACTCAATTGCACCGTTATTTAATTTCTCAGATTATGTCCATCTCAAATTTTCAGATTATTACTTTCCTTAGTCTAAAATCTCATGATTTTGCTTTCCTAACGTATCTATTAATAGTGAACTCTTAATGAAATTTCTTTTCCCAGGAGGAGGGGAAGGAAAGGAAGCAATGGGAAAAACACATCCCATTCTTAAAACTTCGTGCATATGTAGAGATGACTAGAAAGGGCCTCATCCGTAGAGTGGTGTGTAGACCTATGACATCACCTTTTTCCAGTGTCTGAAAGCTGACCATGCTACAGAAGCCAAAAGTCACTGCTCCTGACAGACCTTTGGCCTTCTCTGCTGTCTGTGCTGCCCTAGGCCATGATGCTTACAGATTGGATTTCCTGACACAAAGTCCATGTAGTGGTCTTTGTGGTGCTATCAGGGACCACTGGTCATTAAACAGTGTGGCAAATCTAAAAACAAGAAATTCCTTTGTTAATCTGTGCCTCTGATTTAAGCCACACATTCTTTTGGAACTTGCTTCCAGCCTAGATCCCTGTGGATGTTAGCTCCTATACCTGACACACTAATTATATCTCTGCTATGGGCATGTTGAGATTCCTGTACTACTCTACCCCATCCTATGCCATATTTGCACACATGCACATGCACATGCACATGCACTTGCACATGCACAAACACCCCTCATGAGATTTTGCTCCCAGGGTAGGCTGAGTGGAAACGGGGGTATTCTTTTATTCTGCTGATATCCCTCAGGGTTTTACACAATCTTTAAAACTTACTTTCCTTCATAGTTGAAATGTTCCTATTAAGTGCACACTCCTTATTTCTCAGAAGTCAATTAAGTCACCCCAGAGAATCAGCTAGGATCACTTTTGTGCCAAATACCTTACTAGCCAGTGAAGACAAATCTCACGAGTTGCACTTGGGCCATACTGCAAGATCTGCAGACTATCTTTGGCTGTGGAGAAAGAGCATACCACCCATTTTAACAGAACACGCTTGCTTCCTGACTGATAACCAACTCTGTGGCCGCCTTCCAAGCTGAACACACAAGCTTTTGATCTATACATCCAGGAGTCATGTTTCAGAATTCCAACTTCTAGAATTATCTGAGGCCTGAAGAAGAGAGTAGAGCCCTGCACTTTTCTCCATCTGTCTGCCTGGGACATTCTTGGAGCCTAACTCCTGCCTTTGTAGGCTAAGCCAGCCATTGGTCCCAGTGCCTGGCAGGCCTGGCTTCCCAACAACACTGCCTCCATTGTGTCCCAGAACCTTGGGAAACACACATGTCTGCAACTCCTTTCCATGTGGAAGGCTGGTATCTACCCCTTCCTTCCAGCTCCCCATTACTACTTGGGATTCGACCACAACTGGAAGCAAGTCTTGGCAGCTCAATTTTCAACTTCTGCTCCCTTTCCCCCAACGCCTGAAATGCATTAACGGATATCACAGGTGACATTCATCTATTTTGGAACAATGATTCGTATTGAAAGCTCTCACCCCCAATGTAAACAACTGCAGAGCATGTTTCCATGGAAGTCGTCTGAAAAATTAGCTGATTCTGCAGCAGCAGCACTGATTTACGACAACAGTGGTGCAAGGCAGAGCCAACAGGCAGGCCCTCCTGACATGCGCTAAACATCTTTACTCCCTAAAATGGAATTACGTATGGTGCAGAAACGCTTTGGAGCAAAATTATTCCTGTACTCCACCGACAATGTGATTTCCTGGATTTACAATGAGCACTTGGGGAATTGTGTGCATTGCCTAAAAGAGTTAATATCTCTCCCAAAAGTGCTTGATTTTAATATTTGGGAAGTTTATAACCTAGTATACTACATTGCTTTACAAAAATGTCTCATGGCTACAAGGCTCCATGCATATGAAAATACTTCGTGTCTTTATGGGTAAAGATGCTTCTCTTGACAAAAGTATTAAATAGAACAAGCTTGGGCTTTCTGAATTTCCATCACTTAAAAAATGTGCAGTTTTCACATTTACACAATAATAAAAATAACATATGTAGTTATCCACCACCATTTGGCCAAAGGGCCATTGCAGTGGTTGGTTAGACAAAGGTAAATTGCATTTCTCTTACCCAGTTTCCTTCCTCCGCCATTGGCTTCTTTTCAAAACAGCGTCCCTGTCAGTCCATCAGGAGCAACATGCAGAGAAACTGGAAAAAAAATTAAGAAGGACAATAATAAAACGTCCATGGCAAGAACCCGGGACAGGTAGCCAAGGTGGGGGGCAGTGAGGGGATTAATTAAACAGTAATACAGCCAGCAGGGGAGGAGTTAGTCATCAGAAAAGTGAGAACCACAACAGTTGAGAGGTGTCAAGATCATGATTGTAATGTGTGAGAAACAGTTAGAGAGAGAGGAGATGTTTCCAGTCACATGATAAGCAGAAGGCTCACTGCCTTTTTCTGAATGAGAAGCTGCAGCTTTACCAGAGGAAAACATAGATCTTTGTTTAAATAGTGCTCACCATCACTCCATCCAAAGACCATATAAATCATCCCCCACTCAGGCAGCCCACCCTTTGAAGACCAGGACTGTGTTGGGAGAGAAGTAATCCTCCCTCCTGGGGGCACCATAAATACAGCCCATTATCAGCCTGCTCCAGCGCTTCCAAACCCAAGGCCCCAGAAGTCAGAGCCCAGATGAAGCATGGACTAAGATCCAAGTCGAACTGTTCCTTGAAAAGTTTGACTCCAGCTCTTCTGACTTCCTGTGCCTGCCAAGTTGGAATGGAACCCCCCTGAGAACACATTTTCCTACAAAATTTACAAAGAACGGTGCAGCGAGCCAGCAGCTGGAAAGAGTACGCAGGCAGCCGTGCTCGGAGAGCTCACTGCATGCAGCCTTCTGGTACCTCTGGGCAGCGCCTGGCAGATGACCAAAAGTGAGAGAGGTAATAAAGTCCAGGCTCCAAGGACAGCCCTGGCCAGGCTCCTTCCCGGGGAGAGGATGACTAATGCCAAGCAACAACAGGGCCATGTTTTCCTGCTCTTGGTAGAAGAGACACAAAGGACAACTCCAGATGTTGTGTCTACCTCACCTGTACCAGGTGAAAAGGCACAGAGGCAGACAGCATGGGCTTAGAAGCAAGAGTGAGCCTCTACAAATAAAAGTTTAATTGACTAGCTTCCATCCTAAAGTGATCTGGAACAAGTGCTGTCCAAATTCCTGGGCATTTTAAAAATAACTAGAGATCATCATGCCAGTCAGGTTTGAGATTCGCCTGAGTTTCGAATCCTTAGTTCTTTTCAGTCCTCAGCACTTCATTCCAGCAGAAGAAAGGCAGGGTGGTAAAAACCAAGACCTATGGACCTGGGAGAGACAACCTGTCCTGTCCACACAGGTGACCAGGGCTGCCTTTACTCCCTGTGGGCACCCAAAGGGACAGTTTTGGAGCATCTATTGCCCCAGACCTAGTGGAGGAAAAGATTCTCACCCCTTACCCCCAGGTCATAACCACAATCTCAACTCTAAAATACTGTTCTTCAATGGCTTCCTGGTTCTAAACAATAGTGTCTGCTGTACAGGGCTATCTTCTACCATCCTGGCTCCATCTTCAGAGGTTTGGCTGGGCCTGCTTACAAAAGATTATCATAGCTGGGCTTCTTGACTGTTGACATTCCTCATAGAAGAAGGGGAAAGAGAGGCTCATAGGGCCCTCACCTGAGTATCCAGCTACCCCTTCCAACCAGCTGCATGCTGTTCCCCTTTAATTACCTTGGGGTCTCAAAGGGGCTAGAAAATATAGACAGGGAAGGGTTGGGAAAGTGGGCTATATCTACACTGCCATGGGAGTCGTCATCTGTGTGCACAGCTTCCAATGTGCCTGCTCTACAATCATACATGCTCCTGCCAATTACCCCTCACCCATGGCTCTGTAAATCAGCCTAACCAACTCCCTAGAGTAAATGTGGGCAGAAACACACCTTGGTTTGTCATTGCTACCATGAGAGGAATAGATAGATACTATTAATGTCTCCCGCAGGGAAGGCATTTTAGTAAAGGTGCCTATTTATGTTCAAGTTACAGTTGGATCTGGCAATGTTTTCCTAGTAAGCATGAAGCCCTGGATCCAATTCCTAGTGTGGCATAAACCAGGCATGGCAACACACTCTTGTAATCCCAGTCCTTGGCAGTTAGAGACATGGGAGATCAGGGGTTCAAGGTTGTCCTTAGATACATGGGAAGTCTGGGGCCATCCTGCTCTGTCTGGTCTTCTCATAAGACCCTTGTTGACAAAAGAGTAGGGAGCAGAAAGCTTTCTGACAGTCAGACTACCCGTTGGTAAAGCCCAAAGAGATGCCACAGCAGGGATGCGTTATTTGTTTAAAATCTTGGTCCTGGCAAACCCCAGCCATCTAATAGTGAAGTGTGAAGACCCCCCATTACCATATGAAACCACTTAGGTCAAGGAAAGGCATAAGGCCATGCACACGCATGGACTATCAAAGATGTTTGCTGTGGTGTGCATGCCACATAAAACACAGTCTGTCCAGTTCAACTCCGAGTTCAAGTAAATAATAATGTTGTTTTTAGCATGAGTTTATCCGATGCAGTATCAAATGGATACTTATTCTAATGAGTTACTTGTCCTTCTGAAATCAAACTCAGAATCAGTACCTTCATGTGCCGCCAAGTCTTTTCATTTTCACATAGGAGTTTCTGTTGCCATTGAGGAAGCTAAGTTTATTCATGGTCATGCCTGAAACAGCTGAAGCACTATGGGAGTCTGGCCAGACCCAAGGACCCAGCAGAGCAGGAGAAAGGAGCAGCCAACACATCACCAGCAACTCCTTCCCAGCTCCAGACTCCAAGAACTTCTGTGAAATGCTTGGAGTTAAACCAGGCTGCCAGAAGCAAGAGATAGAGAATGAATCTGATTTGAAATGAGTACATCAGGCTGTGAGTACAGCCATGTAATCAAGCAAGAGCAGGGAGCCAGGGGACCATTGCCTTCTCAGATCTACTAGGGTAGGATTGTCTTCAGCTGATTAAAAGTAAATGGAGAAGCCAGAGAAGAAAAGGGGGTGACAGAAAGAGAGGCACCCAACTGGGCTGGAGCTGCCATCTTTCTCTGAGTGCTATTGAAAAAAGAAAACTCCTCCAGAGAGAGTTAGAGAAGTGAGTCCTGGGCCACTTCCTTGTGAGCCTTTCTGCAATCTTCTCCTAGGATGATTCTAACTGCTGGTGAATAAGAAACCCAGTGTCATTGCAAAGGCTTCCAGAAACTCATAGGAGGGTATAGAAGAAATTAACAATTACTCATGCCCCTGAGATTGAAAGATAGCCCTTACATCCCTTTCCATTAATCATAACCAGGCACTAATGCAGCTTTGGTCTCTTCTAAATTCCTTACCTTTTTTTTTTCTTTTTGATCACCCAAAGAGTTCTCTTGCCGTTACACCTCTTTCATTCCTAACAGCGTGAACACTCCTTCAAATGTTTGTTGAGGAGCTGTAGTTCGGATTTAATGAATACTCTTACATGTGTTTGGCTTTTTTCTGAATTGTAATTTTCTATTTAAAATAACAACCCATGATATTATGTGTGTCTGTGAGTGACTCTGTGTGTGTGTGTGTGTGTGTGTGTGTGTGTGTGTGTGTATGTGTGTGTAGATGCATATTCATATGCATGTCTGTGAACGTACAGACCCAAAGTTGACATTGGGCATCTTCCTTCATCATCCTTCACACATTTATTGAGGCAGAGCTTCTCATTGCATCCAAAGTTGGTTGGCTCTGGTTAGTCTAACAAGCTAGCCTGCTCCAGGCTCCCCCAAGTCCTCATGTTTGTACAGTGAGGACTAAATTCATTCGCTCTGCCATCTCTCTAGCACTGTAGTCTTCAACTTTTGATGTGTCTAAACCTTATCCTTGTGCTTACAGTTGGGTCCTTGCTCTTCCTCCCCCACATTAAACCCGAACCACAGGGAATTCCTTTCTGGGTGCTTCCGGTTTTGTTATGCTTACCTTTTTAACCTGCTAAAATGTATGTTCATCTGGCACTGCTAAAGAGATTCTTGGTTAAATAATTAATTTACCATGATATTGCTCACTGTGTAATGCAAACATCTCCTACAGATTTGAAATGCCGCAACTATCCTATGCTGATTAGTGGCTCCCATGTGCCTGGGAAGCTCTTCCTTCTTCCCCATCCACAATCCACCCTGTGGGTATACTGCAGAATGCTGCCTCGTTGACCTTTGGGTGCAACATTCACAACTGACCGTTCCTCTAGAAGCAATCAGGGTCAAGACTCATAGTTCTCATAAAGAAATGTCTGACAAGCACACTTAGGAAGGAGTTGTTTTCGTTTACAGTTTGAGGTTACTCACGCCCGGGGGTGTGAAGTGGCAAGAGAAGTTCTAGCTGTGATGAGAAAACCATGAAGCAGCTGGTCACACTGCATCCACACTCAGGTCACACTGCATCCACACTCGGCTCACACTGCATCCACACTCGGCTCACACTGCATCCACACTCGGCTCACACTGCATCCACACTCGGCTCACACTGCATCCACACTCGGCTCACACTGCATCCACACTCAGGTCACACTGCATCCACACTCAGGAAGAAGAGGGAGACCCACACTGGTGCCCATCAGGCTTCCTGGCTTCATACCCCTCCCACTTTAATTCAGCCTGGCACCCAAACTACTTAGGGTAAATCTTCCCTCTTCCACGAACCCCTCTGGAAACACTCTCACAGGCATGCCCAGAGGTGTGCCTCCTGGTGATTAAAAAGTCTCATCAAACTGACAATGGAGAATAAGTATCACAACTCTCAATTTCTATTATGATTGGAATTGTCCTAAAAGGCTAGGTAAGTTAGAAGGTTTTTGCCTCTCCACATAGAATCACAGTACGTTTATTCAAGGATTCTGTGATGTCTCTCAAAACCTGACATCTCCACCTCAAAGGAGCTCCAAATGAGCCTGGCTGGGTCCACCCACAGAGTAAACTGTGCTACTTGAAATGAACGGGCCTGGAATCCTTTATCACCCAATTTCCTAGCTAATTATTAGTGTGAAGTAGGGAAATTATCAATTTGTTGTGTTACCATCAAAACAAAACAAAACAAAAAAACCTGCTTAGTCACGTTCTTTAACATACTCCGTTAGGATTCTAGGTGTGGGGTTTATGTCACTTTTCTTGTTATGGCAACATAAAGGAAGGAAGAGTTTGCGTTCCACATTGGAAGTTACTGGCTGACATGGTGAGGAAGAGAGGTGGTGTGAGTTGAAATTCCAGCGACAGGAATGAGACAAACAACTGCCCTGTGACACGGACACCAAACAAGGAGGGTAAACAAACCACAAGATGTTATCTATCCAGATGTTTGCCCACATCTGGATAGATAACAGAACAACCACTGGACCTATCTCCTAAACTGCAAAGCCTACACCCCTCCAACAAAACACCATTCTCCCCCCCTAAAAGGTTCCACAACCTCCCCACACAGCACCACCAGGATAAGTGTTCAAAGACATGAGCCTGTGGGAGGCACTTCGAACTCACACCATACGTAGACTTCTGTCTATTCTGTCTATTCTTCAACCTTAGCTCTGTTCCTCTCTCTGTAGTACTTGTGACACTAAAAGCGAGACCATGACCTCCTCATGCTGTCGAGACTTTTATCTGAAGGACTTTGCAGGGTTCTTCCTAAGTGATGTATGACTGCTGGTTTCATGGGCTTTTTTTTTACCCCTCATGTCAAGAAACTGTTCTCCTATTCCTGTCTTATTAAGTTTTTATCAGAGATTGATGTAGAATTTTATCAGGTGTCCTCTGGGAGTTTGTGGAGGTCTTTCCTCTTTTAATCTACCTATGTGATATCTTTTATTAATAGATTTCTGAATATTAAAACATTATTGTATTCCTAGAATGGATCTATATGGCATACGAAACTGTTGTTTGCAACTGACTATGTATTATTTAGGGTCTCTACTCTTTGATTTGGCAACCACACACTGCACCACACAGGAGCCAGTCAGCTCCTACATCAGCTTCATCCAACAATGAAAAACATCTGGAAGTGTCTCCCATTTTTCAGGTTGCACACTCAAATTTAGGGAGTTCAACATGGCAGCAGGAAGCAGGTTGTCCCTGTATTGTTTGGTGTCCGTGTCATAGGGCAGTTGTTTGTCTTTTTTTTTTTTTTTTTTTTTTTTGTGGTCCTTCATCCTTAAACACGGAGAGCTCTGGAGTCATTCTTAAGAATACTGAATTAAAAACAAAACACTGTCTAGAAATAAAGAGGACTTGGCACCACAGATTAGTCTGAAACTGTTACAAATTAGGGCTTTGGAGACAGGGCTTGGTAGGCAAAGAGTTTACTGAGTAAATGTGAGGACCTGAGTTCAAATCCCCTGCCTCCTTGGAAAAGCCAGGCACAGCAATGTATGACTGTGACCCCAAGAGCCAAGGACATAGTAGGCAGAGACAGGCAGCCTCGATAATATGGCTTGTTCTAGGTTCAGTCTGAGGCTTTCTCTAAAAAAGCAAAATGGAAAATGGCAGAGGAAGACACCCAGCATTGACCTCTGATCTCTACATACATGCACAGATGAGAGTATATGTAAGTAATAAGCTCCTATAATTAACCCTTAGGCAACTTTGGACATTTCTTCCCGTGGCTATTAACCTGTAAGGGCTCACTCCTTTTTCACTGAGACATGGAAGTTTCTAATTTCCTGAGAAAATCTACTTCTTTGTCAGTTACAAGTCAAGTCACAGATATGCTCACTGAGCACCTTTTGTTACCGTGAAGTGAGTTGCAGTATCTTCCTATTTTCCATCAATCTTAGTCATAAATCCATCCTCCTACATACTTGTTTTCCTTCTATTTTAAAGTGTTTTTAAATTAATTTATTTATTTTAGGTATATGAGTACACGGTCACAGTCTTCAGACACATCAGAAGAGGGCATTGGATCCCATTACAGATGTTTGTGAGCCACCATGTGGTTGCTGGGAATTGAACTGGGGACCTCTGGAAGGTCAGTGCTCTTAACCACTAAGCCATCTCTCCAGCCCCCTTCTTCTCTCCTTAAATCAGACTTGCCAATGATAAATTCATTGTAGTGACTGTTTTTAAAGTTCTTAAATTTGTCACTGTTTTTTTAAATATGTAACTCATAGAGTTCTCTTTTGTCGCCTTCATTACTTAATAACGATCTTGAAATTCATACCTTTGATTTTTAACATCGGGAACTTAAAGGGTGTATTTGGAATGAGATGGAACGTATTCCTGCTCTCATTCGTGCTTAATAGCAAACATATTAATTTTTTAAAATAGCCTTTGTGAGCTAGGCCTGGTGACACATGCCTTTAATCCCAGCACCCAGGAGGCAAAGGTAGGCAGATCTCTGTGAGTTTGAGGCCAGCTTGGACTACAAAGGGAGCTCCAGAAGAGCCAGGACTGGTACACAGAGAAACCTTGTTTCGACAAACAAAATAATAAAGTAATAAAATAATGTCATACATGTATATAAGGTGTCCTGACTACATCCCCACTAACTCTCCTCTCTGCCTCTCCCCACATACACCCCAACATGGAGTAGGGATCCCCCTTCCACATCCACTAAGTTCCGATAGTGCTGCCTGCTGGAGTGTTGGCTTCATCTTGTGCAGTAACCACCCTGCGGTGAGTTCCTGAGGGCAATGGCCATGGCGTGTCCAGAAGACAGCCTTTCACAGCCCTCCTCCCCATCCTCTGGCTCTTCCATTCTTCCTAACCGCAGCCTCTGGGATGCTTCCTGAGCCTGTGAAAAGGATTACAAATATCTCATCTAGGGCTGAGTACTCAGTATTCTTGGCCTTCTGATCAGTAATGGGGTGCTTGCTTCACTGTACTGCTGCCCACTTCAGAGAGAAATGTCTGGAGCCACACTGAACACACATTGAGAGCAGTACTGATCTACAGGCATAAATATAAATATTTAGCTACCACACTTAATATGATTTATTTGATCCTAAATTGACTTTGGACATCTTCCTTTAATTTTTTATGGTCTTACCTTTTTAAGAATTCAGGAACTGCCCACATGGTTCCTTTTATCAGTATTCTCTGGGCTAGTGAAATCTTAACTTTTAAGTATTGGTAACACTCTTGTCAATTTCATGAGAGCCGTGGCTTCAATCTGTGCAGTCTGTTTCTTGGAAGGTGTCAGTAAGTGTTTCTTTATAATTAAGATTTCCTTTCAATCATCAGTCCCTACAGATAGACCACATACATTGTCTTCCTCCTTTGATGATGCAAGGCTCGCTCATTAACCCTGGTGAAATGCCAACTTCTTTACCTATGGCCCATTTTTTCTGTCCCTGTTGTGTTTTCCTAGTTGTCCTGTACAATTGTTCCATATTGAACTCACTCTATCCTAATTGTGACACTGTGGACTTTTCCCCTATCTTTCATTTGTCTATACATTTTATATTTTAATAATTATATTTTCCACATGAGGTTTTATGATTCTTAAACATCTATAAATCCTGCTTTCTGCCAATACAAAAGTAAAAAAAAAAAAATAAACAAAAAACAACAACAACAAAAAAAAAACCTTGAAATTTAACTGCTTAAACTCTGATTTAATAAGAACACTTTACTTTCTAGGTTGTATTTTTCATTTATCCAAATATGTCTTTATCTTACAAGGTTTTTTTTCCTCAGGTTTTTTTCTTAATTTATACAAGCTGCTCCTCTATAGCCAATATCAATGTCCTATCTTGGTCTCCTGAGCTCTGACATTATAGATATATGCCACTGTGCCTGACTAGTTTTGTTTTGGTTTGGTTTGTTTGTTTGTTTGTTTTTTAACTTTTCCATACATTTATTTTTTAGTTTAAAAGTTACTAAAGCTATTTTCCAGTTGTCTTAGTTTTGTCTCATGTTGTAACAACACCCTAACAAAGGCAATTTCGAGGAGAAAGAGTTTGTTTTAATTCACATTCCATGCTGCAGTCCATCACTATGGGAAAGACAAGAGGCAAGAATTTGAAGCGGCTAGTAACATCCACAGTCAAGAACAGAGAAAATGAATGCACGCATGGTGGCTCAGCTCACTTTCTCCAGTCTTATGCAGTTTGGAATCCTCTGACTAGGGAATGGTACCACCCACAATGGGCAAGTCTTCTCATTTTGATTAATGTAATCAAGATAATCCCCCACAAACATGCTAATATGATCTAGACAGTCCCTCACTTAGAGTCTCTTCCTAGATAATTCTACATTGTTTCAAATCAACGATCATAACTATCACAACCCCCCAGCTCTGGTTGACTTGGCACACAGATGTCACCTTGCCATAACTTTTCACCTCTTTTCCCCAAGGCTGTATGTTTGTCTCATCATATCAAATATAGCCCAACTCTAAAAGTTCCCACAGTCTTTAAGAAATCAAACATTTTAAAAATCCAACATGAGCTCCTATAAAGTAAAAAACAAGTTTCATACTTTTAATATATAACAACATAAAGTACATATTCTTACTCCAAAAAAGAAAATCTGGGTCATACATAAGAGTTAAAAAAAAAAAAAAACAAAAAAAAACCTCCAAATCCAGAAGAACAAATCTTGCAAATTCATGCCCAGTATCTGGAGTTTGTAATGTAGTCAACTGGGTTCAGAAGTAGTTGGGTAAGCCCACTCTCCACCATGCCACCTGGCACAGCTCTTCCTCTGATTAGTACTACTCTGACCATGCAGTTCTCCTCGGCCAGTGACCCACAGCTCTGACATCTCCAATATTCTGGGGTCTGCAACTGAAGGTTTCACCTTCACAACCTCATTCAGCAGTTTCTCCGGGCTCTTGTGGGGACCCAACCCTTCCACACAGTATCTGGCCTCTGCTGCTCTCCTGAACCCACTCAATCTTGCATTTTTCATGTGTTCAGAACCAGTTCCATACGTGTAACACAACACTGCCAACTTCTGCTGCCAGCTCAAAATGTAGCCTGGCCTGCTTAGACCACAGCTATATCAATTTCTGTGTGCTGATCCTAGGGAAATGCTTTTGGGGAAGTGGGGCAATGGAATCCTTTAGCTTAGGCTTTTTTCCTTGAAAGAATTTGAATCTTTTTTACACAGTAGATCTGATGAATGAGGTTTTGCTCTCAGGGTACCTCTCCCATTCTTCCGATGAAGCTCTGGAAACTTCTCCACAATGGTGCTGATCTCTCTCCTTAATTACAGCAGCTTCTTCAGCACCATCTTGAATATCATCCTGCTAAACAAATCAGCCCATCATCTCTCAATTCAGCTTCTCCCTGGGTCACAGGAAGCAGGCAGAATGAAAACAGATGCTTGACAGAAATATCCAATAAAAGGTCCCCAGCCCAGTCCCTGAAAGAGTCCTTAATTCCCTCTGAAACCTCGTAAGCCAGCCTTTGCTATCCACATGTCTCTCAGCAGTCTTTTTCTTCTTTGAGCAGCCCAGGGAGCTCAGTTTCCAGGATTTAAAGGCTTGTCTACCCAGTGTACAAAATTCTCCCACATCCCTCCTACAACACAGTTCCAATGGTTTAAAAACCACACAGGTTTATCATAGAAATGATCGATCCCCTGTCTTTGTACCAATTTCCGCCTTAGCTTTGTGGCTGTGGTAAAAGGCCCTGACCAGTGTAACTTAGGGGTGGAAGGGTTACTTCAGCTCCGAGCTCCAAATTGCAGTCCATTATGCCCAGGAAGTAGCTGGCAGGCACCTGGTGGAGTTGATCATATGCACAAGATGAAAACTCTATGTGATGGTCTTTCAAATTATATAATGTATTAAATGGTCTTTCAAACTCAATTCCATGATTTTTTTAATGTTCATTTTTAAAATTTTCGGTTGTGCATGTATGTATGTATGTATGTATGTATCTACACATGTCCATGGTAAGCAGTGAAGGTTACAGGAGTTGATTTTTCTCTCCTTACCCTTTGGGCTTCCACAGACAAACTCAAGTCATCAGGCTTGGTGGCAAATGCCCTTACAACTGAACTCTCCCACTAGCCCAACTTTGTCTGGTGATAGGAGACTCCTTTATACTCCTCGGTGATGGTTCTATCTGCTCCCTTTACTCCTTCAGGGCTGTCTATTTTATTGCATGTTTGTTCTCATGCCCTCCTACAATTTTCTCTTTTGACATTTTAGTCATAAGATCAGGAGTCTGGTTCCCAGCATCCCAACACCAATGTCAAGCAGTCCACAATCACCTGTGAGTCCAGCTCCCTCTACTGGCCTCCACCGGCAACTGCACTCAGGTTCACATACAGTACACTCAAGACACATAGACATAATTAAGAATTAAATAAATGTTTTTTTCAAGAAAAAGATTTTAAAATGAAAAATAGGAACTAGAAATGTTCTGGAATTTTCTACTCCTTATTCACAGAGGCTTTCAGAGAATTGTCTATGACACATGGTGTTCTCCACGTGAGGCCTTGTAGAAAAAGGCTTATTTTTTTCCTATCATTGAGTTTGTCCGTGGTTTGCCACTAGACAAACATTTCAGCCACAAGATGAGGATCAAAGAGAAAGTTTCTCTAAATGTGTGGTTGGGTTGTCCCTGCAGTACAGCACATACGAAGGTGGCTCTAGTAGGAGCCTTCTTATGGGGCTGGGGTCAGGGACGAAGGAGCCTGCTCTTTCTCAGGCTCCTCCTGGGTGCTTCGGAATCCCACACTTCCAGGAGCTGACTTTCCATTCTCTGCCAGGCTGGTGGGATCCAGATGTGCTCTCTATGGTCTCCTGGCTAGCACCATCTTTGCTCAGGAGCAACAGTGTAGTTCTGAAGGGCCTTCTCCAGGAAGCTCCCTGAGGATCTCTCCTTCCTTGACCAAATGGTATGGTCCAGGTTTGCTCTTCAGCCCACACCGTCCTCTGTGCAGTGCAGACAGCATGCCCTGTGTTTGCCACCTGTGTGTGCTATAGTGGCCCCCACTCTACCCTTTAGTCTTTGCTGCCTTCTCACTCTTTTGGTCCCTGCCAGGGAATGCGGGTAGGAAAGGATAGATGTGGTAACTGTGGAGGGGGGGGGGGCACTACCAACCTAGCTGAGAAGAAGGGAACAAGGATCAAGGGATGGGGGGGGCGGGGAACAGAAGACAAGGCTGGGCTATGACTCCCACACATAGAAAGGTCACTGTTGTTCCTAGGCCCTAAAGGCCACTGATACCCCCACCCATCCACCCTAGGGGCAACTTGGCCTTGTTCTTCTAAAAGCTGCTGATCTGTAGAAGCCTCAGGAGAGGAGGCTTCAGCCTTTCCCCCCCCCCCGCCGGGGGGGGGGGGGCCTTCCAGTTTCCAGTCCCCTGAGCTTGTATTCCCCAAACTCAGAGTAGAATAGGCAGGAGTTATCGGGCTCTTTGGCAACACCTTCTGGCCACATCCAGAACTTCACCCACCACCCTGTACTTCCTGGGGTCACTAGAGTCTAGAAGGGTACTGCTCCTCAGCCTTGCACCCCAAATCTCTAGCCATGGCTCCTTCTTATAGGGAGGACTCTCTAATACAAGCCTTAAGGAACGTTCTCATCCTGTCCTCCCAGGCTCAGAAGCTGTGAAGGCAAAGCTGGGCACTTTCCATATCACAGGGACAAATAACATTTCTTTGAGACATTCACTGACATCCTGAGACCAAGCAGACAAATATGTACTTCCCCAGCGCTTTCCCGCTTTGCCTTTGTTTTCTAAAGAAGCCCTTGTTTTGTGTGACTGATGGGAGGCAGTGCGTGGGAACGCCTGTAAATCTGCAGGAAGGGAGCTGGGAGGGCAGCGGCATTCTTTATCCCGCTCCCCATCGATCGCCTCTAATGAGCACCAGTACAGCTGAGGCTAATGGTTCTGTGTCTGGTGTTAAGGGCAAACGTGGGAGAAGATTTTCAACCCATGGGGCTTAACAGTTGCTGGACGGCCTGGAGCCCTCGGGGCGAGGACGCACTTGAGAGGTCACTGAAGCAAATGAGGGGAAGATTTGGTGCCTCTGGAAGAAACATGCAGGAATGGGTTTGGGTCTTCTCCCCTCCCCCCAACCCCCCTCCTGCCCCCTGTCCCCAACAGAGACTACAGGCATCAACAAAACCCTCACCTTCTCTTGCTAGTCATTAGTCCCTGACCCCAGCTCCATAAGAAGGCTCCTACTAGAGCCGCCTTATCCTAATTATGACTCATCAGATGGCAGCAATCCTACCCAATTACTGGGGCTTAAGCCAGGGGCACTTCACAGACTGAGGTCCAAGCCCTGAGTGAGCCAGGGAAGGCAGACAGCTCCTGCTCCAATGCCTTCGACCCTGTTCCATTCCTTACCTGGGGGTCCAGGCTGCCATTTGTTGTGCTTGATATTTCTTCCTCTGTGTTGCCTGCTGCCCCCCTACCTCAGAGATCTGAGAGGTGCTAGATGAGTGGCCATAAGAGGGACAGAGGCCAGTGACCTTCAAGGGACAACTAACTGGCGGATCCTATAGAATGCTTGCAGTCACATGTTAGCACAGACAGGGGGCCACAGGTATTAGACAAGATGAAAAACCAAGGCTGGCAAATGCCTTCCGGGCTCAGGCTCTCCACACACCCTGAACTTTAATAGCATAATGGAGTCATTGCAGTTGAGAAAAGAACCCTGAGCCAGAAGGGAGAAAGGGTGTGCTGAGGGTGGGGGATGAGACAGCAACGGGGGCAGGGGAGGGGAGACACAGTGGGAAATACATCCTCTGCTATGCAAAATTGCCCAAATCACTATTTATTTTAATGCTGTAAACAAGCAATTTGAATAGTACCCTAGTTCCATAATAAGTAATGTGGTAATGTGATACCCTGAGGTTACAACAAATTATTTATTAGGGTTGTTTTTTTTTTTAATTCTAAGGCAGCATCTTTATAGCTAGGAGATTTCCATTGGGTTCAGTCACTAAAAATGTGGGTGCAGATATGGCCTCTACATTAGGAGCACCACCCCCTGACACATAGATTTCTATAAAGCTGCTATACAGCTGCAGATGGGTCTTTAAAAATAGTTACCCGACAAAGACCACACTCTCCCAACCCACCCTGTGAGTGTGTATGTTTATGACCACATGTGCATGCACACACACACACACACACACACACACACACACATTCACACACATGAACTGGGCAGAAGAAAAAAAAGAAAGAATCCAAGTCCATAGCTGGCCTCCCCAGAAGCCCCTGAGTTGAAGGCTGTGCACCTGAAAATGTGACACTGAGTAGGGTGGCAGAAAAAAGCAGGAGGCTTGAAATCAGTAAGTTAACTAATTGACAACCCAGTCTTTCAGGGCCTCAGCTTTCTTTTCTGTAAATAACATGTGGAGATTAGAGGAACCCTTAAGAAAAAGGAAGGAAAAAAAGAATAGCTCAATATGGTTAGAGTCCAGAAGTGTTTGCTCCAGCATTTCTGGGACCGGGTCTGGAGGGTGTCAAGTTTAATGAAGTCTGGAATCAACTTTCTCAGGTCAAAGATCAAGAATTGCAGTAGCTTTTTGTACCAGGAAAGCATCAAAGGTAGGGGCTGTGGTGGCCACCATGAAGAAGGAAGAAGTCAGTACTTGTGTATTCCTGGGGAGCTTTTCCTCATAGTTAGATAAGTAACCCCTTTTGTAGCCCAGTGTTAGGTATAACCAGACACACAAAGACATAGAAGCACAAATCATAACTGCACAAGTTTCAATAAAGTCAAAGACCACTGCAGGCCAGCTGTGATTAGGACCCTAGGAAGAGGCACAAACCCAGTTGCTGGTACTCAGAAAAGGAGTCCTAGGTGCCAAGCAAAGGTAGAACAAGGGCTGCAGGCACTGGCCAGAGCAGAGCTCACCCTACAGCAGGCCGTGAAGAGGATGAAGAATGGGAACCGATCCCAGATAGCAACAAAGAAAAGAAAGACACAGGGCAGGCTATTTAAGGATGATGTTAGATGATGCATAGAAGACCCTCTCAAATGCGTTAGCAAAAGTGCAGACCCATGATATTAAAGGGATATAGACATGCAATGTATGTGAGAGTTGTGTGCGCTTGATTTCTGAGCACTCTGTAATAAGCATGCCTGAACATTAGGATGAGAGATACAGATCATTCACTAACACGAAACTGGTAAGTTGTGAATGGACAGGTCTAGCTGGGTAGAAGCTGCATTGGAAGGATGTCCTGGTCACAGCCAGAGTCAGAGGAAAGAGACCCAGAGAGGCAAATAGGAAATCCTAATACAGCCATGGCACTCTCCCAGGAGCTCAGGAAGCACCACACAGGAGGTCCTGAACCTTGTCCATCCACCAATCCAGCTAACTTCAACATTACCGCCTTCGCCGCTGTAAGAGATTTGCAGTCTCTCTCACATTGCTGCTAATGGCAGAGATGCAAAGCATGGTGGGAAATGAATCTGGTAGGATATATGCAGCTGAAAGGCTAAGAGAAGCAGAAGGAAAGGGTCAAGGTCAGGATCATCCCCAAGCACCTCACCCTGAGATCAGACTAGGAACCGGATTGCTGCTCTCAGGAGCTTGATTACCTGAGGAGTATGGCCTGCTCATGCTCTTTATGCAGCCCATCCCTGCCCCTTATATTGCAACAAGCCAGTCAAGGGCCCTGTTCATCACATCTGTGGTACAAACCCTCACCAGACAATTAGATTCTCATGTTAGCTGAGCTCAAAAGTTGCCTATCACACCCTGCTTCCCAATGACACTTCCTAGGTGACACCCGTATTTCTGGGTCTTCCTGTGTACAGAGGATAGATATATCATCTCAGAAGTGCTGTGTGACTCTTGGATCCACAGAGTCTCATAGTTGTGCCTGCAATAGATTCATCCTGTGATAACATCATACACTGAGCACCACAAAATTAATTAGACAGTACATCTATCCAGAAGCAATCCCTTCAAATGGGGGAGAGAATTCTACAAGAGATTTGAGAAGGGTCACATGGGGGAATAGGATCATAGTACACCAGTGCCAGCCTGCCTGGGAACCTCCCCAGTGACAGACTGCCTGGGGACCTCCCCAACAACAAAGATGCAAATTACTGGCCTTGAAAGAAGTAGACAATGACGATATTGAAGATATTGAGAGGGCTCCACAGCCTTCTGGAGAACTATCAGCGTCCCTCTTCTCCACATGCCATGCAGACTAGGACACTGCCCATCTGACTATCAGCAACATCGAAACACAGACACAAGGACCTGAGTTAGATCCCCAGAACCCATGTAGAAAGCTAGATGTAGGGGCATAGGTTTGTAATCACAGTGTGGGTGAAATAGCTCAGGGGCCAGCAGTAAGTTCCAGACCAGCTAGAGACATTGTCTCAATTTAAAAAAATGTGGATGACATTAAAATAACATCTGAGGTAGGCCTCTGACATCACACACACACACACACATAGGCATGGTTTAAAGTACAAGCATGCAACAGGATAAAGAAGACCCAGTCAGACAGTGACAGAGAGGACCAGTCTTACTAACATTCTTTCCAGGCTTGGTTAGGGGACCTGTGGAAGCTCACAGGACAGGCTACACCAATGTCATCCATAGAGTCAGACTGAGTCTGTAAAATTCAGTTCAGGGACCATCTTGTAACAGGTACAGGTTCTCCCAGTGGATACCCTGAAGGTGAGTGTTCAGTGTAAATCTCATACCTGAAGCAGGGACTTGTCCATCCCAGAGGAAATGGCTGAAATAGGCAAAGGAGAGCAGAGATGGTGGCAGTCCCTAGCACGACCTGTCATGCACCACGAGAACTCCATTTCAGATTTTCTGTTGATGGAAACCTAGACCCTACCTCAGTGACAAATTAGGATTTAAACAAATCTACAAGTCTGTAATAAGATCATTGATTTTGGCCAGGAAGTTAGAGTCTAAGACCCTTTGTGGATTCCACCATATTCAACCTCTGCATGGGACAGAGGGTTGCAGTAACAGAACTCAGCTGCTGTTGCTCTTCTTGTTGAAAACAACCACAGGATTATAGAATCTTTGCTCTGGGAAGAATTTTAGAGACTAGCCAACCAGTCCCTTTGCTCCCAAGAATGAGTTGCCTAGGCTCCAGGAGCTAGTGGGAAGCAAAGGACAGCTTGTATGAGTCCCTTGTATTAGAAGCTGGGAGGTTTCTAACCTACGTGGGGCCTCACTACAGGAAATCTTGGCTCCAGAATTCAGTCATCCTTGAATTCAGAGCTCTCTCTACAGGAGACCCACCTACAACCCTGGACTCACCACATTAGACAACGTGCTATATAGTTCACATGGCCTTCAGGAAGCTGAACTCTACTTCTTCCTTCACTTCCTGTTCCATTGGACTCTAATCCACATACCAGTTTCATCACTCAATGTTGTCTTTTAACTCTGGGCCTTACTCAGGCTGATCACATTACCTCAGATTACCCCACCTCAGAACACCTCACTTCAGACCACCCACCTCACCTCAGTTTACTTCACCTCAGATCACCTCACCTTAGATCATTTTATCTCAGATCACCCCACCTAAGATCACCTCACCTCAGACCACCTAACCTCAGACCACCTCACCTCAGATCACCCCACCTAAGATCACCTCACCTCAGACCACCTCACCTCAGACCACCCCACCTCAGACCACCTCACTTCAGATCACCTTACCTGAGATCACTTCACCTCAGATACATTTCTCTTTTCAATTCGACTCCTACAACCCAAATGTCAAGGGTGGCTGAGTGGAGACCCACACTTTCTCCTTCCCTAAGCATTTAGCAAGATGGACTCCCTATGGAGCAACAATGGGCACAGAATTCAGGAAAGCTTTGATGTGATGTATCTTCAGCATCCAACAAATAGTTGGCCCATAGGAAATCCCTAGCGTTGACAATGAGGATAAAAGTGATTGCTCATCAAGGGTCTCCTGCATGCATACAAATTCAATCTTTATGCCAACAATGTACAAGGTGCACGAAATCTATCTGAAGTAAGAAAGAGTCTATGAATGAAGATGAATGAAGACTCATTCACCAGGTGTGGATCAAAGATTCCAATTGGTCAGATAGCTACAGGACACTGCCAAAGAGGCTTTAGAACAGAACAGCCTGTTTCTTTACCACAGGTGCCCTGGCCTTACAATGACATTCATGCTCTCTACTGACTCACTGCTCTAAAAAGATGGCCTAAGAACGGTTCTATCTGAAAAAACAAAAAACAAATCCTATGAACCATTTGGATGCTTGTGGAGGAATATCAAGAGCCTGCAAATAATTTTAGCTTTTTCCCATCATTCTTCATATCAAAATAAAAGAGAGAACAACTGCCAAGTGAAGAAACAGACAAGGAGTATGCTGAAGGGATGGAGGGAGAGGTGTTGGCACACCAACAAGAGGGCTCATTAGTAGCTATCAGGACAGTGGGCAGCAGAAGGGAAGATTGGCACAGAGAAAACAAAGTAAGCTCCCCCTGAGTCTGAGGCCCTTACTTCCCATTCCACGTCCCAAACGATGGCACAGGCAGTGGGGGTGGGGGATGGGGTATCTGGAGTGCCAGTATTGGCATGTGGAATAACAACCTTGCTTCATTCTTCTTGAAGAAGAAAAAAGACTCTCTAAACAATGACAAATTATAAGAATGTTAAAATCTTTCATTTCTTGAGGCATCAAGAGGTCCCTAGGATGGAACTGCCCGATGCAGAGACAGTGCTGTGACTACACAGATCTACAAAGTGTCTAAGAACTCAGCTCAACCATGAGAAAGAGGATGTGAGAATGGCAAATCCGAAGAACGTCAGCAGACTGCACGGATGCAACACCCGGATACGAAGAAGGGACAACCACGACAATGTGGCATCCTTGAGGAGAGTGCACGGAGGGTCTCTGTGCTATTCCTGACCACCGTGGCTCTGAAGCTATCTCAGAAGGAGAAATCCAGCTTTGAGAGAAAACATCTGTATGGACTTTGGTGGTGCCAGTGGCAGGGGTACCTATCACAATGTCAGAGCAAGGAATGGCTTGCTTGTGGTCCATGACTCACTTCTGGTGTGCACTTGGCCCACCCTTCCTCCAAGGCTCTGTGACTAGGTGTGGTTTCTCTGCAGAGCCTGACTCAAGAGCGCAAGACAAGCATGTGACACACAAAGTCTATATTGGTGCAAATGAGCAAACGTCTATGTATTACATATCTTTACCTTTTAAAAGCTAAAGGCAAACTGGAGATGTTGCTCCGTCGGTAGAAAGCTGAACTAGCATGCAAGATGCCCAGAATTTAATCCCTAGCACTACATAAAAAGAATTATGAGACTTTGTTTTAAAAAAATAATCTCTGTGGCCTGGAGATATTGAACAGGCAGGAAAAGAACTTGCTGCCCAAACATGAGGACCAGAGTTCAGATCACCACAACCCCAGATAAAAGCCTAGCATGCACAGTGACGCAGCTGTAATTCCAGTCTACTGGGAGGCAGAGACAGGGAATTCTAGGAATAAACTGGCTAGTCATACGAGCTGAGTCAGCAAAATATATTTTTTAAAAAATTAAAAAGCAATAAAAATACCTCAGCTCAACCTCAGGCCTTTCCATGCATACCCACATATACGTGTGTGTGCACCTGCCTTCACCTATGTGAACATGCATACACATGCAAAAGAAATCCCCACAGTGTTCCTAGGAGGTGCAGGTAAAGTTATTTGGACGTCTATGTATGTTCCATCCCTCTCTGTTTCAAGCCCTGCACCCAAAGTGCCAAGTGGAAAGGCAAACTATAGGCCCTTCTTTGGGTTGCATGTTCTCTTCAATCTGTAACATCAGAGGCCAATTCTAGAGGTGGGACAGAATAGGTGATGGTGTGGGGATACTGGGATGCTAGGGAGTGATGTCAGCTCTGACATCCTCAGGTAGTGCAGGCTGTGTGTGCTCCAGCTCCACAGTCCCTTCTGTAGCAGCTCAGCTCAATGAAGAGCAGGCTTCCAGCCGCAGAGCAGCTGTTCGCAACTGGAAGTTTCGCTAACTACACGTCTGCCCCAGTGAGCACAGCTCAGACACTGGCTGCGTCCGTTTGTCAGTCTCAAATTAAGTTTTAACAAGTTGCTCATCTATCACCTTCAAGGTCTTTTATTCACCATTAATGTTTTCACATTTAACCTACTGTTTTCCCATTTCTCCTACTGTGTGCAGTGTACATGTGCAGTGTGTCCTGTATATATGAGAAGAAACAACTAAGTCTACGGCTCAAAACAACAAACACAGGCTTATAGCCTTCAGCAGACCATGCACAGTATGCCCAGAAGCTTGGGGTTAAGGCTTAGGGGTTAAGGTTTATGATAAGACATTAAATGACCCCCTAGATGCTTATGAGCTAAAATAGTGGTCCCCAGTACAGTGTTGCAAAGAGATGAGCTTTGGAAAGCCTCTGGATCAGGATGACTGGACCTCACCAGTGGATTGATACATGATGGACATTACAGTTTAATGGGCAGTTGGGAGATGGTGGAACTTTAAAGAATCAGGGCTAGTTGAAAGAAGCAGGTAGCTAAGGGAGTGTCTTTTAAAGGTACATGTGTCCTTGATCCTTCCCTCTGTATCTCTTTACTTCCCAGTCATCATGGAGTGGGCAGATTTCTTCTACTGTGCCCCTTCTTTGGTATTCTGCCTCTTCTCAAGCCCAAAGCAACAGGACCAGGAATTCATGAACGAAAACCTCTGAAGCTGTAAAACAAACAAACCTGTTCTCTTTATAAGTCAATTATCTCAGGTGTTTTGTTATAGCAGCAGAACACTTGTGGGACCGTGAAAGGCAGCCTATTTTCTGGTGGAGCTAGGTTTAAACCCCAAAGACCCAGCAGATTAATCTGCAAGGGACAGAAGGCCCATTTGCCATGCTCCCAGACACTAGGCTCCTGTCATGAGGCCCCAGCTCCATAATTCTGTGACCTTCAGTCACATAGGCTGTCCAAACTCCACCCCCAAAGTTAGCTGGCAGGTATGCTCCTCCCCACAGTTTCCTAGCAACAGCAGGGATGGCACAGTCCACTATAAAAGGAGCTGCTTGCCCTCTCCTTGCTCTCTTGCTCTCTTACCTCTTATCCTCTTGCTTTTACCTCTTGCTCCCTCTCTTACCCTCTTGCTCTTACTCTTGCCTCTTGCCGTCCTTCTCCCCCTCCCTTCCCCCCTTTTTCCACACGGCCATGGCTGCCCTCTGCTTCTCTACTCTCTCCCTCTCTTTGCCTTTCTACAATAAACGCCTTAAAACCATGGACTGTCTCTGCTCATCTAGACCCTTGTGCTGGTGCAATGGAGCAGGTCTTCCCCTAACGAGCCAAGTGTCTAACCTCCCGCCAGAGGCCTCTCTGCATTCCAGCCACAGCCACCAGTGAAGCCAACCTGCCCACTGAACCTGCCTAGGACTGCCCTCCCCTTGGTAACCTGCCAGAGCTCTCCTCCTACCCTTTTCCCTTCAGCCCAGGGCCAGAGTCCACCCTAGGGTTCCCACTTTGTTCTCAGCTCTTCCATGGCATACAGCAGTGTCTTGAATATCCAAGAATGAGAACCTGATGTCCCTGGCCTCTGTGAGGCCCAGGGACCCCAAAACCAGCTCTTCCGCAGTGTTCAGTGGTCTGTTGTACTCTAGAGTCATCTGTTGTACCCGAGAGTCAAAGTCAGACTCTGGCAGTTCCGTGGGGACCCCAGATTGGGCCCTTTCCTCACTCCCAGAGATGGATCCCGTGGCTTCTCAGTCCAATGCCCACCCAGTGGTTCTTTGGGGTCCATGGTGCATTCAAACTCCCTGAGTCTGCCTCGCCCAGCTGGGCAGACACGGGACTCCATTTTTGTCCCACAAACACTGGCTAATATCCCTTAGTGGTCTACCCCATCACAGTGTGACATCAAGGATTTTGGGAGGTGGGAGTGATGGAAAGACTACTCAAACAAAAATACTTCATTTTTTTCCAAAATAAAGACACCCCCCCCCAAAAAAGAGGCAGAGGTGGATGTGGGTCTCAGTGTGGCCTGAAAGCCAGCCATGCAAATCACACACACACACACACACACACACACACACACACACACACACACCCCTGCAGCTTGGCTTCCTTCTGATTGGTTGATTCTATAGCAGATCCCTCCATGTCCCAGGTTTAGTCTCTCAAGTTTATGACATCAGAGAAAGTGTGAATCCTTTTAAACCCTCTAGTACAAGCTCTGAAAAGGATTATGCAGGTCTAATGGGAACATGAGACAATTTCAGGGCAGCCTTCCGGCTGCCCAGGTGGAGAACTCTGATTGACCATCAGGGATCTGGGGTCTTCCAGGTAAGGAATGAGGAAAAGGCGGTGTCAGCATACCACCAGAGAAGGGGGCTATGCTTCTCTAAAAGAAGTATTAAGAAGACCAAGTATTTCTAGATCCACTCCACACACTTACAACTCCTAAGGGCTGGCTAGAAAGTGACTTCTGTAGGCATTTTGTATGTGATTCTATTTTTAAATTTAAAAACTTTTCGGTTTTGTGGTTCAGCTTCAGATATCAGATGAAGAAAAATAGAGTTTCTGAGAACTTAGTTTTCAAAATAATCTAATCCCATACTCAGTCTCCAAACTCAGACACTATTGCATAGGACAGTAAGAATTTGCTGAAGGGACCCTGATATAGCTGTCTCATATGAGGCTATGCCAGTGCCTGGCAAATACATAAGGGGATGCTCACAGTCATCTATAGGATGGAACACAGGGCTCCCAATGGAGAAGCTAGAGAAAGTACCCAAGGAGCTGAAGGAGTCTGCAACCCTATGGGTAGAACAACAATATGAACTAACCAGTACCCCCAGAGCTCGTATCTCTAGCTGCATATGTAGCAGAAGATGGCCTAGTTGGCCATCATTGGGAAGTGAGGCCCCTTGGTATTGCAAACTTTATATGCCCCAGTACAGGGGAACGCCAGGGCCAAAAAGTGGGAGTGGGTGGGCAGGGGAGCAGGGCGGGGGGAGGGTAGATGGAACTTTCGGGATAGCATTTGAAATGTAAATTAAGAAAATATCTAATTAAAAAAAAAAAGAAAAAGTGAGACCAAAAATTGTCTGCTCTTGCATCTGGTTGAGTCTTCTTGAAACCACAGTGGCTGTCCAGCTGCCTTGAGAATGAAGAGTTCGGTAACATGGCTGTTGCAAGCCAATTCACATTGTTCACAAACTAGGTAGCTTCTGAACACACTGGTGGAGATTCCAATGATGGGTTTTCATGTCTTCGTGGAGATCAAACATTGTAAAAAGAATTTAAAAGTAACTAATTGGCATATGTTTCCTCTTGTGTGCAAGGATTTGCATGATCATGTGCATATGTATTTCCACAGAGAGTGAGTCTTTAAATGTTTTACAGAACAGATCCTTGTTCACAATGTTTAGAGATAACATGGCTTTCTAAGGCCACACCACCCTGAGTGCCCTAGGCTCTCCTGGTTATGAAGAAAAGATCACAGGGTAGCTGCAGAATTCTTTGACTTTTGCACCACAGAAAAGTCTTTTCCTGTAGGAATAAAATTTGGAAAGTGAACTCCTTTCAGAACATCTGGTTCTTCACCAAAATTCTGGGTACTGCTGACCGAAAGAGAACTGGATGTCCTGTCAGTTACTGCTCTTCTTGCTTAGACCAAATACTGGGCAAGTTGATTATGGAGGCAAAAGGTTGATCCCAGAGTACTGTTTAAAAATGGTTACTATCCATCATGGCAGGGAAGGCCTGGCAGCAGGAACAAGAAGCAGCTAGACCCATTGTGCTCACAGCGGGGAAGAAGAGATCAGACTTGAAATAGGTCCAGACTACAAATCTTCAAATCCCAGCCACAGTTCCTTTCTTTAGCTAGGCCCTATCTCAAAATTCAACCCCAACTGTTATTAGCCCAGTCTAAGTCCCATCCCCCTTCTCAAGCAGGAGATAATGGGGAGAGGGTTGCTCTATGGCTTCAAGCCAGGACAGCAATAGAAAAGCATCACTGAGCATCCAGGGAGAAAGAGGTTCACATCTAGCCTGTGTATTACACCCCATGCCATATTAAGGTGCTTTATCAGCAAAGCGAGTCATCACTCGCCTTCGTCTATTGCAAAAGTCCATTATTCAGTAACTTGCTCTATGCATTTGAGTGACACCTCTGCCTGGTAGTATTCTGGGAAGTCCTAAATATGCAAAAGGCGTGTGTGTGTGTGTGTGTGTGTGTGTGTGTGTGTGTGTGTGTGTGGGGGGGGGGGGGGGGTGTTGTATTGTGACAAGTACACACATATGTGTACATGTAAGTACTCATGCCCATGAGTTAACCAGAAGACCAGAGGATATCAGTTGTCCTGTTCAGTCATTCTCCACCATATTCCCTTGAGATGGGTTACTAAGCCAAGAGCTAGGTTGGTGGCCAACAAGCTCAGTAGCCCTCTTTTCCACACCCACGCACACCCACTCACTCGAGGAGCTTCTCACATGCATACCTGGATCTGAACGCCTTCCTTCACTATGCTTATGCAGCAAGTAAGCTCTTGCCAATGAGACATTTCCTCAGCTTACAAGCCATTCTTGCTGCTTTCTCAGTGAGCTAGGCACCTGCACAATCACACCAAATGTGGCCAAGGCAAACTACTCAACCGAAAAATCCACAGTCTCCTTCAAAGCAGATTTCCACTCAGTATAGCCCCGAAGGAGTAAATGCCTCATCCAGCAGGGCCACGTCTTCCATCCTGAAAGATCCCATGTGCCGTTGACCAGGCTCCAGGTAGCAGAATCAAGAACAACCGGGTCAGGACTTGCCCGAGGCCCAGGCAGTCCTGGTTCCCAGCCTGATGCTCTAAACTGCAGTGCCAGCTTTCACAGTCAAACTTTGTCTTCTGTGTTGTGGCTGGGGATCTCACCTTGAGCTCTCCTCTGCTTTCAGACATGAAAACCCCTCATGGACCATTCCGGAACCATGCCAAAAAATTACCCTTGCTAATTACAATGAAATAGAGAGAGCTGTGTGCCAAGGAGCCAGGCTATGCTATCTCTGCAGCAACTGTCAGGGAGGAAGCAATCCAGAGTTGCATTCAGAGAAAGAGCTGAACACTGTGTTCTCTCAAGAGTGGAAGGGAATTCCACATCTTTACTTTTTTGTGCTGACAGATGTCTTTACCTCAGAAGACACTCTTTCTGCCTATGAATGGAGTGGTGTTAGAGAGCTGGCTTGGACCAGCAAGCCCACATGAATTCCTGGCTTCTCCACTCGTTGTGAAGAATATTAAATCCTGATGATGTTTCCTGTAGAGATACATTAATTCTATATTGGATTCGTCTAGAAAATGCTGTATTCTTGGACCATAGCACTATGCATTAGTTCCACATGTCCCTGTTTCTGAGGTCGTGTTTTTCCTTTGTTGGATATGTTGCTTGTACCTAAGCCTTTCTCAAACTCTGAACTCTGCCTAGGCCCCAGAATTTCTTCCTGCAGCCCTCTGGTAGATTCCAAAGACTTGACATCACTTACTCCGTAGCCCTGACACTAACATAATCTTGGTTGTGCCTTAGTGTGCCAACAGCTGTATCTAAATTGGCTTGGTGTCTCCCCCAGAAAGATTCCCAGCTGCCCACCCCCCTTTCCTCAGGTCTTTGCTACAGTCCGCACCAATCTCAATGCTTCTGTGCTGTGACATTATTTTCTTCTAACAAGGGGCAAAACCAAGGTAAAGAGAGAAAGAAATGGTGACAGAGAGAAATAGCATGCCGATCTGAACAAAGGTCTCAAGGCCTACCAGAAGACAGTCTGAACCTCCCACTAATTCTCCATTCTTCCTTCCTTTCCTGGTATCTTAAGTGCTCAGGGCTTTTCTCTCAGCCAGAGAGCTATTCTTATTCCACGGAAAAACACAATCTCAAGGAAAACCTCAGGCACACGCAATAGGTTCGTAGCAGACAGTGATGCCAATTTGCACAAAGTTCCCTCTGATTAGGAAAACAATACCTCACTTCCTCCATTTCACAGAACCATTTGGAACAGAAAAGACTGCCTGGAATGGAAAACCAAGTCCTGGATCCTGAAAGGCGATGGATCAAAGTCTTTCATCTAGGAAATCTTTAGCTAAAAAGAAGGAAGGGAGAGAGAACATCAATCAGATATTATTTCCAATTATTTTTCAAATTGGAACAGAAAAAGCAAACACACACACACATAAGCCTGACATGGTGTTACTGGAGTTTGTTGCTGGAAGGGAAGTCCTTGCTTATATTGAAGTAAAGTTCTGAAAATAAGCAAGGAACAGATTTATTGATTTTGGGGGAGTCTGGGTGTAAAAAAGAGAAAGAAGAAAGAAGTGCTCTTTGCCCGCTCTGTCCAAATGACATCCCAAGTGGCCTCTCTAATGGTGGGGGAGGGGAGGGGGCAGGTGCCTATCCGGGCACATGGACAGAACTGCCCTTAGGCTAGGGCTAATGGTATTGGCTGAGCCTGCTGTAAGCCTCTCTTTTCTAATAGCCAACTTTCTATGTGCGAGAAGACAGGCAGATATTGATTGGCCCAAATGCCCTTGAGTTGACAACATCTGAAATGAAAATCCACAAGGCTAGCACAAACTTTCCGCAAGTTCAGTTTCTGGAATCTGATTATGACACTGGATTGTGAGGCTGCTCACACGTGGAAAAGCCCTCCCCTTTTTATGTTCCCCCCCCCCGCCCCATGTGGCACCTGTAATTGGAAGGAGTTTAAGTGGCTTCATCAAACTTGTTATTCAAATGTCCAACAGAAAGCAGCAACTGGGCTCTAATCTTCAGGTGATCTCACATTAGCTCCGAGGCACTGGGCTGATGTCTGCAACAAAACAGACTAAGGTCTCACATCAATCCTCCCCTTCCCTCCCCAAAAAACCCGGGAATTAAACACACGTTCTCTGAAAAGCTAAGAGCAAACCTGCTTTTTTTTTCCCCCAAAGTTCCTTCAGTGCCGCTCTGGAGAACCACTCAGGTTCCATGATTTGGTCACTTGGTAGATATTAGCACTCTCATTTTGTGTCTATTGCTCTATCACAGTGAAATTGTTTCTTCCCCTTCTCTCCTCTCCCGAATAAGATGCTGAAGCTGCAATTCATAATTTAAGGTCCTGGGAATAGGGAGGATGGTGCTGGCTCTTCGACTCTTATTAAAACACGCCCCCCGTCTTCTACAAATTCCTCCTGATCAATACATTGGCTGCAGGATAAGGCTTAAGTTGGGCACTGCTACACCCCCAGTACAAGCTGGTCTTTCTTAGTAGGTTACTTACAAGTATAAAAAAAAAAAGGCAAAAAAACCCTTTCAAATTGGCATCAGGACACACACGCCAAGAAAACTGCAGGTGGAGCCCACGTTAAATGTACTCTCTCATTGATTGGAAACGCTGATCCTTTATGGCTTCCCTTTTTTTCCTCATTAATCTTACTTAACCCTCTACAAACAATGCCAGCTCTATCACTCTAAATATCCAAAACCTGCCACGCAGAGAAAGCTGTTTTCCTGGCACTGGCAGATCGGCTCACAACCCCCATCTTGGGAAAGGCTACTTTCTTTTTAAAATATACCAACACAGTAGAGAATAGCTTTCATCCTTGTGGGCAGGGTGGAGGATAGGTGAGAACCAAGAAAGAGGAAAAGGACACAAAGCTAGCCAAGAGGACAAACCCGGAGGTGGGGGGGATGGTCCCCCTTCAAATGAAGAGGTTGGCTTGCAGGCTTTAGACTTGGCAGCAATAGGGACGGTACCGCCCAGGTTCATGGCAGCCAGAAGCAGGTGAGGCCAGACCTACCTACAGAGAAACGAATGTATATGGCTATCACAGTGCTGGAGAATGGGACACCCAACCAAATACGCATTTGGGGTCATTTGATATTTCTAGACATTAATGAAATAGTCTCCATTGCAATTATGTGTTCCCTCCATCCTAATATGGCTGATATATGTGCAAGCAAACTCAACTTTTTCACTAAGCAGAAACACCGTTTACCTGTTGGCATGGCAGCAGATAACTCTTGTGGCCCTCACACTCCTCATAAAGGCTCCACTGCCCATTCATTCCTCGGCATTTGCAATGATGAACACCAGTCCCAACTTCCTTGTGTCTTTCTGGTTGCTCCCTCTAAGAGAGTGAGTAAAAGGAGGGAGGACATTGAAAAATCTTGGCCACCCCACACCTTAGTCCTCCTATTCTCATTCCCACTCCCTCCCCCATCCAGTCTCTTCCTTCCACCCCTAGAATACCAGGAGAGACAACTGGATTGGGGGGTGGAGAGAGCATCCTTAACATGAGCTATAAACCTAGGACAATGGAACTCCCAGAAATCTATGAGGGTGACCCTAGCTAAGACTCCTAGCAATGTGAGATATGGAGCTGAACCATCCATCTCCTGTAAGGAAGCAAGCCTTCCAATGGAGGGATTGAGACACTAACCCAGCCACAAAACCTTAGACCCTTAAATTGTCCTGCCTATAAGATGTTCAGGGGTAAAAGGATGGAGCAAAATTTGAGGAAAGAGCCAACCAGTGACTGACCCTGCTTAAGACCCGTACCTTGAGATTCGGGAGCCCACCCCTGACAGTGTTGATAATATTCTGCTATACTTGCAGACAGGAGCCTAGCATAAATATCACCAGAGAGACTTTAGCCAGAAACCGATGGAAAGAGATGCAGAGACCCACAGCTAAACATTAGGCAAAGCTTGGGGAATCCTATGGAAGAGGGGCACGAAAGATTGAAGGAGACAGAGGAGTCAAGAATGCTGCAAGAAAACCTACAGAATCAACTAACCTGGGTCCATAGGAGTACAAAGAGACTGAACTTGCCAACCAGAGTGTGTGGGACAGACCTGGGCCCCCTGCAGATATGTAACAGGTGTGCAGCTGGGTCTTCATGGGGGACTCCTAACGTGGGAGCAGGGGTTGTCTCTGACTACATTGCCTGCCTCTGGATCCCTTTTTCCTATCTGGTCTGCCTTGTGTAGCCTCAATAGAAGAAGCAGCCTAGTCTTACTGCAACTTGATATGTCAAGGCTGGTTGATATCCATGGGAGGCCTCCCCTTTTCTGAGGAGAAGGGGAAGAGGGGTAAATGGGGGGAAGGGAGGTGAGAAGGATAGACTGGGAGGAGAGGAAGGAGGGGAAGCTTCAACCAGGAAATAAAGTAAATAAGTAAAGAAAGAACTAGAGAAAGAAAGAAAGAAAGAAAGAAAGAAAGAAAGAAAGAAAGAAAGAAAGAAAGAAAGAAAAAAAGAAAGAAAGAAAGAAAGAAAGAAGGAAGAAGAGAAAAGAAAGAAAGACAAGGAAGGAAGGAAGGAAGGACAGGAAAAATCTTGGCCACAGACTTATACAAGCTGTAATATGTATAGACACATGGAAAACACCCAGAAAGCAGTATTAGTAGATTCCACCAACTATGGCACTGAGCTTAAAACCATTCCACACAGGACTGGGAACCCTCACTCCAGGCTCGGGTGCTTCATTTTATCAATCTGAGAAGCTAGGAATCGTGTTGGGGGAGGTAAAAGCCATTTCTGAATTTTTGAAAAGATCAGCATCTGAATACATATTAAAGATAAAGTCTAAATGATTCAGAAAAGGCAGAAAAACAGCAGCCTAACTTCACAAGGGTGCTGGGCCCTGGTCCCCAAGGAGGAAATCAAAGCCCTGGGGACACATGAGCTAAATGAATATGTTCTTCTTGCATCCAGATACACACAGCTCTAAATGGCAGGCTGTTTTATTGGAAGAAAAAAATATATAAATCTCTTAAGACAGAAGAAGATTGGGGGTGGGGGTAAGAGCCCAAATCTAATACCAGAACTTACAAGATAAATAAAGAGAATTCATCAGGCTTCAGGTGGCTGTTCTCTAGTATCCAGAAGTCGGAAACTATTGTAGAGCTCATTCCCAACAGTGTAATGCTGACACTTCCTTGTGTCTTTCTTATTGTCATTCCCTCTGAGTGAGGAGGAAAGATAATGCAGAAAACTGATCACAGAATTCTAAACTCTTCTAATTGTAAGACACACAGATAACTCCCAGAAAGCCATATTGACAATTACCACCAACTATCTTAAATGCCCAGGACCATCTGTGGGCACAGGACAGGTACAGTGCTAGAGCAGGAACTGGCTAGAGTCCAAGCAACTAGTCACCATGGCAGGAGCCGTCTCCTGGGATCACACCCATCAGGCTTCACACCCATGCAAGCTAGATTGAAGGGCAGCTAGCATCCAGCCATCTCCAACTAGCTGCCACTCTCAGCACGGCTGGAGAGTCCTCTCATTAGGTTTATTTATGTATTAGTTTGTTTGCTTATTCTCTGGGAGGGAGCAGCCACTCACATGCACACAGGGGTAGAAGTCAGAAGACATCTTGCCAGAGGTAGTCCTCCCCTTCTACCACATGGATCCTGGGGAACAAACTCAGGTTATCAGGTGTGGTATCAGTTGCCTTTAACCAGCTGAGCACTCTCAATGTCCGGAGCTTCTCATTTCTTCACACCTCTGCCCCTCTGCTATGGAATGGAGCGCTTTCCTGCCCTATTGCCTTCAGCACTCAGAAGAGTACCCAGACACCTTAAATGGGCCTTTCCTCCCTTCTGTTGATTCGTCTCATCACACTCTGCTTCGCTGACCTCTGCCTGCTTCCAAAGAGTTTCAAAGAGCTTGATTGGCCACAGTAATATTAGACCACCTGGCCATGAATGACACTTAGCTTACATCTGTCTTTGAGACATCCTCAAAATAACTCGGGGAGTGAGTTAGCCCTTATGTGTGAGGAAGCCCTTGACTGTCTGCAAAGTCACCTCTTTGCCTCGCCCTGGAAGCCACAGTGTGCCAACAATGCCTAGAGTGCTGAAGAATTAAGAGGTTAGAGGGGTGGCTTTGTAGATATAATGCCTGCCTGGCCTGCTAGTGGCCCTGGGCTCCCTCCTGTTGGGTCTTCCGCAGGCTTAAGTGTTTAGTCACGAGTTAGGAGTGCTGTTTAGAAGGCTTGAGACCCTTTAGGACAGTGGTTTTCAACCTTCATAACACTACAACCCTATAATACAGTTCCTCATGTTATGGTGACTCCCCCCCCAACCAAAATTATCTTCATTAATACTTCATAACTGTGATTTTGCTACTGTTATGAATTGAAATGTAAATATCTGTGCTTTCCAATGGTCTTAGGCAACGCCTAGGAAAGGATCTTTCACCCCCCCAAAGGGTTGAGACCTGTAAGTTGAGAATCAAGAACCGATGTTTTAGGAGATAGAGCTTCACTGGAGGAAGTAGGTCACTGGAGGAGGGTCTTAGGGTCTCATATAGGCCAGCCCAACTTCCTGTTTGTGCTCTACTTCCTGAATACAGATGCAGTATGATGACCCACTCAGCCTCTTCTCCAGCACGACGGGGTAATAATGCCCCTGAACCATAAGCCAGAATTAACCCTTTCTCTTCTTCTTAGTGGTTTGGTCACGGCAGTGAGAAGAGTGATTAACACAGAATCTCAACACGACATAAGTGGGTGGGATAGTGTACACCTGTAACACCAGTACACGTGAGGTAAAGTTCAAGATCATGCTTGGGTTACATTGTTAGTTTGAGGCCAGCCTGGGGTTCACAAAAAAGCAATCTCAAAAAAAAAAGTGTGTGTGTGTGTGTGTGTGTGTGTGTGTGTGTGTATTTTCTCCTGCAGTCATAAACAAACCCATTACTATATGAGTATATTACAGACAAAAATGGTATGATTAAATGCAGCCTAACTGTGTGCAAGCTCTATTCTCTGGCCAGGAGTCATCACCTCCTGTGGACCCCAGTAAAGTGGGCCCTGCCAGGCTGACTCCTGGTACCACCATTTCTCCTCACCCTCCCAGGTATTCTCTGTCCTGAGTCAAGATTCTGGGAGTGAGATTCCTCTACAACCCTACCCACTACCAACCAAGGAACTTGGGATGCCAAGTTCAGCCCTCGACGTTGTCATCAGGAGGCCATGGGCTCTGCACAGCCATCTGTACACATGCTGACTAACCCTCAGTCAGTGAGCAGGAGTGGTAGGATGACCAGCTGCTCACAGAAGTAAGTCCTGATGGACTCTCTGAGACTAGAGAGCTCAGCCTTGCATTAAGTAAGAGGAGAATGCCGCTTACATGAATACCAGGGAGTTGGAGGAACAGCCTTGCTATGCGTTCAGGCATAAGAAGCATTTAAGAGTCCACTTCAGTCACACAGTGCTCCAATGTGGGGCTGGCCCTTCTGCCTTCTCTGCTGAGGAGATCCCTTCTCTTCTGGCTTTGGCAAAGAAAACAGGCAGATAAAATTGTATTTTCCAATTTTTTGGTAATACATGACTTTTCACAGATTCATAGGAATGCAAAAGAAAACATATTTTTGTCTTTCTAATTACTCTTCCCATAATGACTGTGTTTTGGGGCATGTTATCCTAAATTATCTTCATGACTGCACATACTTTTTAAAACTAAAATGCGATTATATTCTACATACCATTTCCTCACTTCAAAAATATAGCCTTCCGACGTCAACAGGAGAATGAAGAGCCATGACTTCCTGAATGAACCCCAAGTGCTTCTTCCTTGCATTCTGATAAACAATACTGTGAAGAACTCCTCCTAGATGAATCTGTGCCCACACAAGACTGTGTCCTTAAGATAAACAAAGAAGAAAATGCAAATAGAGGAATTTCATTTAACTGGCTTGTGTTTGTGTTATGTTTAGTTAGAAAGGAAATGAGTTTAGAAGATGGCTAAAGAAACAGCTCACTCAATAAAGTTCTAGCCCTTGCATGGGGACCTGAGTTCAATCTCCCACCACCCACACAGAAAGACAGGCATTACATCACGCTTGTGACCTCAGAGCTGGGAAGACAGAGACAGGCAGATCCCTGGAGCTTACTAGCCATCCAGCCTCTAAATTGATAAATCCCAGCTTCCAGTGAGAGAACTATTTTAAGAAACAAGGGAGATGGCTCCTAAAGAATTACATCTGAGGTTATCCTCTGGTCTACACACATACACACACACACACACACACACACACACACACACACACACACACACGTGTATGCACACATAGATAAAATAATATAAAAACTAAATTGCAACTTAATGAAGCAGATCCTATAGTAAGATCATGCTCTCATTTGAACTCCTTGGTTTGGCCTCTGCCTTCATTACATTGCCCTGAGCCATACGTGACCAATACTTCTGCTTCTCAACATGACCTCTTCAGGAAGCACGGCAGCAGTGCCCTCTGGACACCTCCACCAGCTCACAGCCTCTCTGCCCAGCACCAGGAGCAGGTCCACATCACTGGGCGGAAAGAGTCACATCAGTCACTTGCCATACCCAGGGTCACCTTCCCCTAAGAGCTAGGAAGTCCATTCCCTCATCTGCCCTCATTGTCTCTAGAGGAACAAGTCTAATTACTTTATACTAAGGATTCTTAAAGAAACGTTACCTTTAACATCTCTGCAGTGGTGACCAAGCTTCCAATACCAGAACCTTTAAACAACAGAATTAAACCACATAAACCACTGTGGTCACCTATGTACATTATGTGGCAGACAACACTCCACCACCACAGAACCCAGGACATTCAGATTTAAATCAAAGAGTCCTTGAGATTAGAACTTCAATTCCAAGGTTGGACTAGCCACCTTCCACACACAGTCAGCTTCTTGGACAGGACAGAGGGAAACCCTACCCAGCATGCATAGCCTCCAGGACAGCTCTGTCACCACCCTGAAGCATACCATTCCATCTCCCCAAAGTGTCACAATCTATTTCCTGAGCCCTATGTCTAAGAAACATGGTTGTTCAATTCTCGGGTTTTACCACATGGCAAATTTGTAAGCATCACTCCTCTTAGCATGTTGGTTAATTCTCCTGAACCATTTCATTGGCTCTTAGATGATAGGGTATAATAAGCCCATTGCCCTTAGCTGACCCAATGGCAAATTCTTATTCCCTGATCTATTTGCTAAAGGAAACCTCCTTCCAAGTGCTGAAATCCCTAGAGTCGACCCTTATTGGTGGTCCTTGTCTAGTAGGTTCCTGGGACCATCACCTGGGTGCTTCATCTTTCTGATACCCATGGAGCCTCCTAACAACCAGGCTTGCTTCTCAGAGACTCAGCTGCACTATAGCTGGAGCATCTGGAAAGGGAGTGAATACCACCAGCCTCCATCAGCCTCCCTCCCCCAGAGAGCCCTTGTTGAAGCCAGCCTCAGGGTAAGGTGCAGTCTAGTGAAGCACACAAGGTCATCCAGTCAGTGTAACCTGGGAAGCGGAGGCAACTGCATGCATGAAGTCTCACAGGAGGCAGCCCTTCTCAGACTCTCAGACACCAAGGGCTCTACCCCATAGCCAAAGGAAGGAAAGTAACCAGAAACAGAAACAAGCCAACAACCACCGGGTAGTAATTCCCACTCACTTGGAACTTGGCGAGGAGGAGCCAAGGGGGGCTAGAGTTGGCGTTCTGAGGGTAAAGAGAAAGAAGAAGAGAGATGAGATGGAGGGAGCAGAATCCACTCCAGCCTCTTGACGTGCCCTGGTTTGCCTGAGCTTTTCTCCACACTTATCCTGATTGACCCTCTCAAACCCAACTCAGTCTGAACTCTGTCAGCACCAGATATGAACATCAAGACACATTATCCAGGTTCCTTTGGGATATCTGCCCTAGATGGAGGAATTTTCAACCCAGAAAAGCAGTGAGGAATCTTATGTAAGCAGGGCTGTCACATGCAGTTAGCCGTGACTCGCCCCCAAAGCTGATAAGAATTATTAAGAGAGGAGACTTGTCAGTTAAAAACATGAACTGTTCCTGCAGAGGTCCCAAGTCCCGTTCCCAGCATCTATGATGGGCAGCTCGCAATCGCCAGCTCCAGAGAATCAAATGCCCTCATCTGGTCTCCGAGGGAGCCTGCACTTGCACATATGGGCATATAGACACATAAGAATACATAGTTCAATTTTGTTTTCAGTTTAAAAAGATAGAATTACTATGCATCTTGAAGAGAAGTTAGGGTAATGCATAGCTGGTAGAAGAGTTGCACAGCTGTGCTCTGGGGCCTTCCCAGGGAAGGGCCAGATGTTGCTGGTGCCCAGAGGACAGAAATGCCTAGCAGAACTCAGACAGGCATCAACACAGAGTCGTGTAGAGAGAGTCCACTCATTGTGTGTTGGGGCTCCACCTATACTCCTGGAGAGGAAAGTCAAACAAAGCAGTGATGTCACAGACCACAGAGAATGATCCTAATGTATTCTTCCCAAACCTCTGCTCCTGTGCCTTGTCACCTCTTCCCTGTGATGGGATGTTTCCCCACTTGTAGATAGTACCCTAGTCCTCACCACTTCCCATGCTGCCTTATGCTGTGTCCACTGTTGCCAGGCTAGAACCCCTCCCGGGGCTGCTCTGCATGTGCTGCCTGCATTGGCTTCCTCACACCGGTCTGAAAGAAGCTTTTCTGCAAGATACTCTCCAATGGGACAGAGTGCACCTTGGTCACGCCTACTGGCCCCATAGTTGATGTCTACACTGAAAACTAGCTCAGGCATTCTTATTCTCCTTCCTGGGTGGAACAGAAACACTTAGGCGCACTCTACCACAGAAAAACCTCCTGTCTGGTACCAAAGAGAGAAGATGTCAGTTAGCTTTACACACACACACACACACACACACACACACACACAAATGGTGGGGATTATCTTTGGGCCTTAAATGAGATTATCTTGATTTCTGAGGGCCATGACTTCTGCAGGCTTGCGGGAGCCTTCCTTCTTCAAGTTGCATTTCCTAGAACAGCTAGGATGGACTTCCCAGCTGACCTGGGGAAGAAAAGAACTCACTCTGCAAGCGTGCTGATCCCAATCCCTGGCAGTGCACAGTACCACCACCCAGCCGTGGGCTCAGACCTCTTCATATTTGATTGGTGCCCAAGCACCAATCAATACGTGTGAATTTAATTGTGCTTTTTGATGTTAAGACTACTGGCACTCATATTTCTCCAAGTTCCCTCCTCACCTGAGTGCTCAGGCAGAGAGCTAGCATGTCCAGGAGCTGCCCTTGGTGGGTGACTGCTAGAGCTGTTAGCTTTTTCTCAGTGATAAGCCAGCTCCCAGGGGGGACATCTTAACAAACCCCATCAAAAAACGGTGAGAGGATTCTTTCTCAACCCTCCCCCCCCCCAAAAAAAAACTAATGGAGACACGATTGATGACATACATATGCACACCCATACCCATCACACAGGATTACATGTTGTTTTGGCGCAGTGTGATCACGGGGCTAGAGCTGTACAGATCAGTATGTAGAGCACTTGCCTAACGTGCACCAAAACTTGGGCTTCGTCTAGAACTTTATAATCAAGCCTGCCAGCTCAGCACGCTGGAGGTAGAAGTCCAAGGTCAGCCTGGGTTACAGAGCAAGTTCAAGGATGGCCCTAGGTTACATGGAAGCCCTGCCAAAGGAAGGGAGAAAGAGGGGGGGAAGAGAGGGAGAGAGGGAGAGAGAGAGAGAGAGAGAGAGAGAATATGAATGAATCGGATGGTGGCACCCTCAGCCCCGATTCCATACTGAAACCAGTCTTCCCTTCATCTTCATATCTCTACACTTAAATTTGTATTTGCTGAAGAATAGCCCATCTGCAGGCTATCTGTAATTATATTTGTATGACAGGCCACCTGTGAATCATCCTCCAAGACATGAGCAAGAAGAATTCCTATGTGTCACTCCAACTTTACATTTGGAAGCTGGATTCACGTTTGCATTGGGTTTAGTTTTCTAAATCCTAAATCTGAGATAAATTTACAAGATAAAACTTTTCTAGAATTAATGACAAGTTTTCTTTATCCTAAGGCAAAGCAAGACTGTGACCTCATTTAAGCGAATGCGCAAACGTGGGGAAAGGCCAGCGAAGGAGGCAGCCTGGGCAAAGGCAGGATGAGATAGCAAGATGTTCCCCTGCCCTCTCTTCAGGGACAACCCAGGCTCCTAGATCATCCAGCCCAGAACAGAAAAGCCCTCATCAGAAAGCCTGCCCTCCTGAGCTAGCACTCCATCTGGGTCAAAAAGGAAAGACAGGCAGAGCACTGGGGAAGAAACAGAGCTGAGGGGGGAGTGGCCGAGACCCTCAGAGAGAGGGATTTAATGGCAGGGAGGTGAAGGGTTGAGGCTCTTCAGCAGCCTGGGTCCTTCTTAACTGTTGGAGCTTTGCCAAGTGTCCCCAGCAGAAGGCAGAGGGTGAGTAGAGGGTACAGAAGCCCTCATCCCACATAGCCTGTGGGGTTCCAGGTCACCCAGCGGATATGCCAACACCTTCGGAGCAGAGCGCACTGAGTCTCCATATTTAGAGCTTACTTGCTTCGTTGCTCCCTCCAGCCAATCTCAATGTCCAACTCCCAGGAAAGTAAAGGGCCTTAGGGGGTCCCGCTGACATTCAGCAGCCAATCTGTTCTCTAAGCTGAAGGGTGGCCCTGCCACGTGGCAGGCACAGAGTGACTTAGGCAGCAGTTACAGAGACAAAACTGGGGAGGGGTGGAGAGACTGGAGGATGAGACCCCCTTGGTCCTGCCTGTCTGTGTTCCCCTGTACCAACGTCCCTTCCTACCCTACTCCAGACCTCCCTCCACTGTGCTGTTTCCCTCAGGGTGCGCACGCGCAGGGTCCCGGCAGTCATCATAGAGAGCGTTTAGATTAAGGCTCCCTCACACAGTCAATGTGCTTAAAGTGCACCCCTCACCTGTTTCTACCATTAGATAAAAGAGAACACAAGTTGCAAAGCAAACCAAAGGTCGTTTTCAGCCACAGCCCCACTAAGTATCCTGAGTACAGCTCGCTTTATGAATCCCAGCTGCCAACGATTGGGAGGCGGATAGAATTACACACTCAGGCCTGGAAGGAGCCTGGCCCCGTTAGTCCGAGCCCTAATTAGAGAGACGAGAACACTGCAGCCCCCAGAAGGGGCGTGACCTGCCCAAGGTGAGTGGGGAGGACTAGGAGACTGCAGAGGGCCCTGTGCCCCTGGCCGCTGCAGGCTGCTCCGTGTCTGATTAACTCGTAGCTGAAGGCGGAGCTGTTTCCCAGACACCTGACAAAAGTCGTTTTCAACGAAGGGTTCTATTTAGTCCTTACACATGACCTGTGTATTTTCTCTCCTGGAATTTGATACCTCGGGAAACCTGCCAAGCTCTAGTCACTAGGGAGACTGAGTATGTAAAATGGGAAAAGGAAACCCGGAGCAGGAAGGTGCTGGTTACAGGCTGGATGGATTTCTCGCCCTGCACTGGGGCCTGGCCCCTTACGCTGTGCACAGACCCAGGCTGCAGGCTGTAAGCTCTGCAAGCCTGCATTTCAGACTCTTGACTATGGAGACAGTTCCACTGCTATCACACCAGGGACCATGGGCTTTGCCCACCTCACTGGCGGCCTTGGTAGCTATTTCTCATGTTGTTTAATTGTTGTTCAAGAAGCAAATTTTCCAAACTCATCAATCAGTGAGCTTGTGTCCAGAGTGATATTAACAGCAATTATCATTGTCAAGGCTCTTTAATTTTTTTTCTGAAAGATGGCTTAATCTATTCCTGTGACAGATCAGGACAGAGGCCACTTATCACTCCTGAAAACTGCCCGACACATGTACAATAACAGTAAGATGTAAGGCGCAGCTTCAGCTCTGATTTACAGCCTGCCTTGCCCCAAGTTCTCATCTGTCCCTTCCTTTGTTCTTTCTACAAACGCTCCCTGGTGTGCCTCATGGGTGCCGAGCACAGAGAGCAAGCGACCATGACAGTTGTTACTCTCCTGAGCTCACCAACAAAATATAGCAGGGAGGATGCTACAAGCGCGGCGGGTTCTGAGTCATCTCAGGATCTGGGACCAAGAATCTGCATCATATCACATCACGAATACTCCAAATAATGGCTATTTATGCAGAGACCCTCCTACAAAGAGCCTTGAGGATGGGTAATGTCCAGGAAAGAGACAGAACATACAAAGGGCAGGCCAGGTGCTCACTGTGAAGGCGACAGCATGCTGCAGAGTAAATAGAACTTGAGCCATCTTTGTGTGTGGAAATGTGTAGGTGGTGTGTGTGTGTGTGTGTGTGTGTGTGTGTGTGTATACCAGTGAAGGCATGTGAAGGCCCAGTGTCGACTTCAGGCATCTTCCTTGATCATTCTTCACTGTATACACCAAGGCAGAGTGTCTCACTTGAACCCATAGCTCACCAACTCAGCTAGTCTGGCTAACTAGCTTGCTCTAAGGAATCCCCCATCTCTGCCTCTTGTGTGCCTGCCTGGCATTCACATAGGTGCTGGGGATCCAAACTATGGCCCTCACCCTTACATGGCACGTGTTTTACCAGCTAAGCTATCCCCCTATCCTCCAAGTTGAGTCGTCTTGAAATGGGACTGGAAGAAGTTGCTGGGTAGAGACAACACTAGCCCCCAGGGTGTGGACAGAGGGACACAGCAGAGTCCGTGAGATGTGAACCAAAGAACTCAGCACAAGAAGCAAGATGTAGCCCTCAGCCTGGGCTCCGGGTACCACAGGTACACATCAGGCTGCCTAAAGGCCCTGAGAGTTGGGACATTTGTCCTATTAGGCATCTGCCAGAGAGTGAAGGATGGTGAGGCAGAGCAGGGCCTAGAAGTCTCTGTTCGGCACAGCCTCCCCGTGTGCTGCCATCTCCACTCCGTCGTCACCCCTGCTCTAGGTCTGATGCTTTCCTCGGCAAATATTTCAATCAGGCTATAGAGCTCTCATAAAGCCATTTTTATAACCAAGTTTATTTAGCGGGGTCCAGCCCCAAACTTAAACCCAAGGAGAGCACTAATTGAGCCTCACACAGGGCCCAACAGAGTTTGAACTGGAGCCCAACCCTGCCCAACCTCCTGAGGTCTGCATGAACCTCCCCCGAGCCAGTTAATTTATTCCACAGACAATCTTCTCCCAGTCCAGAGGGAATCCAGCCTCCTGGAGGTCCTCGTAGCAGAGGATTTATCAAACCAGAGTATATGCACGGTATGAACATCAGATCCATTATCTAAGCTGTTGGTTTTAGTCGAAATGTCAAGAAATGATTTAGTATAAAATCCGTCACAAAAGCATTTATGAAAAAATCCTTTCCTGCTCTTCATCTACAAACATTTACTGCCCTGCATACAAATGTCAGCGGTTCAGCCTAATATACTTCTTCATCTACTTACTGTTCATTCCTTCTGGATAAAAGCCAAAAAAATGATGTCCCTAGGGGCTAGCGAAGAGTGCAAACCAGAGAACATGCCTCACTGCCTGATGTCATCTGAGACATCTGACAGGGAGGGTACACTTTGACAACAAGTCACAGCACGAAGGTCATGCTTCCTTTGGGGAGTCAAGTCCTCTTGGTGTGGAAGTTGCACTTACAGATGGAGACGACTAGAACTTTCCAGAGAAAATAAATAAATTGAGAATATGACAGCCAAGGAGATCCAAGTATGTCCAGCATGCTTTTGAGCAAATGTGTAAGAAAAGAAATCAACATGCTAGTTCCTGTCTCAGCACACAGGCCCCAGATGACCTCATCAAAGAAGCTGGTCCATGAGAATCATGGGATGAACTCATCTCAAGTCCACCTACATCTGCCTGAACCCAGTTCCCATGGCATCACAGAACACTGGCACAGAGAAGGGGGTCATACACCGAGGCTCCTCCCTTCTTTCACTCTGAGAAAACTGCAAGAATCTGAGAAGTCTGTCGAGGTCAAACAGCTGGCTGGTGACAGAAACAGACCCAGAACCTTGAATTCATGGTTTTAGATTAAATGGATGTCATTTGGCCCTGCTGGAGGGAAACAAGAAGGGATTCCAACAGCAGAGAGAGCAGCCAAAATAAGCAAACAAATATAGGCCAGTGGAGCTCAGGGGGAGCTTGGATTTCAGAGCCTCCTCCATGAGCATCGCAAACCACACTTCACCTCCAAATGACCCTCATCTGCTTTCTATCTCCCAAATCTACCCACGACACGTCATCCTTACAGAGGGATATCGATGCCTTCGTTATGGGATCTGAATGCTCTAAATTGGCAAGGCAAACATCCAGCTGTTAAGCACACTCCAAAGAGGAGTGTGGGTCGCTCACAGCATGCAGGCAGGCTAGGCGGGCTGTCCAGATCATATTATCCGGGAGGGAGGGGGCTTTGGCTTTTGTATGAATGCACTCCCAGGGCCAGTTTTGGAAGTGCAACAGTAAATGTGTGCACTTCGGCATCTACCTTGGGACTATCTCCTGTTCTTGACTTGAGCAACTAACTACCCTAACATGCAACCCTGTCCATCCTACACCTCTGAAACAGGAAGATGGACTCACTGTGCTTGCAATTGGCTAAGTGCTCCTTCAGAGAAGTGTGCAGAGCTGTATGAACAGCTGTGGGACAGTGAGGTGGGGAAACATCATGTCCCTGGCCCAGGGAGCTTCCTTGGGATATCTGCAGATGACTAGGGGGAAGGGGATGGGAAGAGGACAGGCAGGGAACATCTATATCCAAGTAAGGGAAAACCCCAAACCTACCTTACCCCCACCAGCTCTTGTGTTCCTCTCTTATCCATTCTCTGAGCCTCCATTGTTCTCTCTCCCTCCCCTTCCTGCCCTCTGTCATGAGTCCCACCTTCCCAGGTTTGTCTTGGCTGAGAGTTCCACCCTCCTAGGTCTGCTCTACATTTAAGATGTCCAGACTTTAATGCCACCCCTGCCACCGTGACTCCTGCAAGCCATCTCCTCTAGGCTCCAACATATTACCTGGTCTGCTACGGCTTCCATTCAAGTGGGGGTGTTCCTAGCATGAAGTACATTGGCCTCACTTAAAGGGAGAAAGCTCAATTATTTAACTCTATCTAGATTTAGTTCAAATATAAGAGTTACCGTGTACATCTGAGACTTCTGGGAAATTGATTTTTCTGCTTAAGATCATTTCTTAGGGTTTAGCATGAAAATCAAATCAGGTGCAAACTGATCCTTTAGTAGATACTGAGACATGTTTCCTCATCTTAAAGACTAGCTAAGGCGAAAGCCCTGTCTCCTCCCAGTACCTGCCATGTGAGATTTACAGTTTGTGCAGACCAGAGGACCCACCAAGACCCACTATTAGAGTAGCGGTTTCAGCCAGTTCAGAGATGGCCAAAGGTCTGGGAGGGACACAAAACACGCAAAATCTACCTTCACAGAACATTACTGAAGTTTGGAGGGCAGGCAGGGGGATGTGTATGTTTCCGATTCCTCAGCCATTGTCCAGTGGCTTCCATTATCTCTTCCTGAAGGCAAAGCAGTGGCTGAGCAGGGCTTTAAACCTTCCAGTAGAGAAACACCATCACTTTCTAAAAGCACCATGACAGAAAGGTGAGTCTGCAGCTCATCTCAGTGTCTACGATGATGTTAGCTGATCGGTTTCAGGAAAGACTCTGTATAAACTGCGTGTTCAGATCCTCAGAGAGGAAAGACCCTATATGATTATATGACAACACGATCAAAGAATTTTCCAAAAGATGGGCCACTCGGGAAGTGGACATCATCGGGTTTAGACTGAGAGCATCTGTGAGTTCTCAACGGAGATGTGGTGTCACTGTGTCACCGACAGAGTCCCCACCCCACTCCTCTCAGCATCCTTCATAGTAGAGTGTGCTGTGGGGAAAGCAGTATCTATGTGCAGGGTGCCACAAAAGCCATCATGAGACAAGGTGGATCCCGTTGGCTAGGAAGTAGACTTTGAAGATGTTGTCTGATCAGGATGGAGTCCTACTATTACAAAATGCAGTTATGCCCAGGAGGTGCTGCTCCAGGTCTGTAGGTGCTCCATCTATGAGAAGAAGCATGTGATCCCTGTCCCCTGCTGGGCAAACACAGGGTATGACCCTGAGAAGGCTCCTAGTAAATGACTGTGGTGTCCCTTATTGTTAACCTCTATTATAATATACAACATGGTCCCCGGCAGCTGAAAATAAATGAGAGGAACAGAAAGAAAAAGGGCAGCTCTCTGCCCTTTGCCTGTCTTCTGCCCCAAGTCTGATGACACCAAACAGCCTGGTAAAGGCTCTAGGTAGTAGGCATGAGGACCTTGACCTGGAGGTTCAAAACTAAAGTCACTTTGCAGGGATAATTTCTCCACAGCTGTCACTCATCGAACTGAGGCAACAAAGACGTGTGCCAAGCTGCTCTTAGAGCAACCACACCCAACAGAACATTCTACAGCAACAAAGAGTGTCTCTGTGCTGAGATCCATGCAACATCCGTCTGCCATCAGTGGCTGCTGAGCACTTGAAATCCAGTGAGTGCCATTGAGAGAATACAAGTTTTAATTTCCTTTAATTAAGTAGCTTAGGGGAATGATTGACCATTGATCCATTCACTTGAATCCATTTGGATAGCCACATTTATAGAGATGCTGGATTGGATAACACAGCTGGGGGAGGAGCCAGGATCTTATATGATGGAGTACTCATTGTCAGAGACAATGTGGCCAGCAGAGTCACTATGCCCCCCCACCTCCACTCTACCATTTATTTGTTTCTCTCTCTTGCTTCTACCTTCCCATAAGAGGTAGGGTTGGTCTAGCCTGAGTCTCTACACACAGAAGTTTTCAGAGATGATGGCTCTCAGTCCTTGTCATGAGTCCTGAGGGACACCAGGGTTGCAAATGCCTGATGCCTGGACTGGCTATCCTCCTTCTATCTTCTCTGGTCCAGCATATACACTAGGCTCTCAGTCTGCCACCCCAGGCTGCTCTCTAGACTTCATGCCTTGGCTGACTATTCCTTCTCTGTTTCCCCTATTGTCTTGGAGGGTCAAAACGGGCTAGGCTGCAAACAGCATTATTCACCAAAGGGCCTCTGAGGGAAGCATTCTCACATGCTAAGAAAATACTCACATAAGGTAGTTGGGGTGAACAGGTGAGGCTCCAAAGAGCAAGCTCAGGTAGTAAGGGGAGTATGTGGCTTCTTGAAGCTCTTTCTTAGGCTGAGCACTGGACCTTAAATGTTTCCCAAGAAGGCTAACCAGGTGGCACTATCAGACTCATGATGATTATTTGTTGATAATTATTCTAGTGACACTGAGGCAGCCATAAATGATTAGATTTTTGCTATAAGGGGGAAATGAGGACAAGCCTGGGTATAGAAGCCACTTATAAAAGGAGGGGTTGACATATCTACCCCCATGCCTGTACCAAGCACAAAGATTCACCCAAATCCAGACTGCCGAGCCCTGTGACTATGTTCTCAACCAGAACTAGTTAGGGTCTAAGCAGGGGTAATCAGGTTAAGAGGAGATCACACTGGACCCAGTGTGAGCTAATCCAACAAGTGGTATCCTTACAAGAAGAGAGAATGTTGGGCAGAGGGTGGTATGCAGTGATGGAGGCAGAGACTGTAACAATGTGACCATAGGATGCAGGGGTAAGGGGAGACAGATGCGGTTGACAATTGATAACCAGCAACACTAGAGCATAAGACAGAAAGCAACAAGATGCTGGCCTGGCTGAGAGCAGCCCCAGCTGAAAGCCACCAGGAATGGGACTTCAGCCTCACTCAGTGAAGAACTGAAGTCTGAGAAGAACCTACGAGGACTCGGTAGCCCCCTCAGCACCCAGATGAAAGCCCAGCCCTGCCAAGACCTTGACTTTGGCTTTGTGAATTCCTAAGGACGTGTAGAAAAAGTGCACAGAGCTTCCAAATCCAGCTGGACACCGAAAGTGCATACTGTTTTAAAGTACAGAACTCAAGGCAACTTATACAGTAAAAGAAAGTTAATAGGTGTCTACTATCATGTAAGAAGTCCCATGTTCATAGGGAAAGGAGCCATTCCCTCCCTAAGAACATCAAGCCAGAGCCGAGGGCAGCTGGAATGGCCCAAAATAACATGGAAAAAAATCACAGGGGCAAACAACAGCCCAGTGAAAAACGCAGGCACTGTCTGCTTTTCCACAGCCCACAAACTAAGAATGCTTACAACACTTGCAAATGGTTGAGACAATTAAAAGAAGAAGAATATTTCATGACACATGAAATTTCATATATGAAATTCAAATTTCAGTGTCCATAAATAAAGTTTGGTAGGAACACAGGCACGTTCATTTAGCGAATGTTGCTGATGGAGGCCTTCTCTTGCCAACATAGGAACTGAGTAGTTGGAGCTGAGACAGGAGCAGTAGTGGAGCCCGAGAACCCGAGAGACTTGCTCTTTTTTTTTTCTTGTTTTCTGAAAGACAGGATCTCATGTAGCCCAAACTGTCTTCCTGGAGCTTACTCTACAGTTCACAGTGGACTGGAAATCCTGATCTTTTTGCTGCCTGCTTTATGTGTCCCCCTAAGCCTGGCTTTTGTCTGTGTCTTTACAGAAAAGGCTGTGACCCTGAAACCCTGTGTTCTGACATTTAAAGAGCCTTCCCAGGTATCACTGAGACCCAGAGACACCACTAGCTCCTTATGCACACAGGACAAGAGTGGCTGTCTGGTAGACAAAGATAAGGATATCACTGCCAATGGAGTCAGAGGCCTTCTAGTATGTTTCTATATCACGTGTTGTTCGGACAAGTAATCAATTCATACCTCTACACACACACACACACACACACACACACACACACACTTCTGTTTTTTAAGGTTTATTTTAATTTCTCTTATGTGTATATGTGTGTGCCTGTAGATATGTATTTGTTTCCTGTGTATGTAGGTACCTGGGAGGTGGGGGACAGAAGGGATTGTCAGATTCAGAGTTCTGGGAAATGAACCTAGGTCCTTTGCAAAAGCAACACCCTTTAGTACTAAAGAAAACAAAAGGTATTTGGTGGCTTCCAAAATTTAAGTTATATTTAGATTAGGAATGATATTAGAAACAGCAACAGGATCTGATATTTTTATTCTGTGGATCATACCATCATATAGAACCATATTCTTTTGTTGCCTATGCATTCATTATTGGAGGGACTGTTTCAGTTTTTTTTTGTTTTTGTTTTAAGATAGGGCCTCAAATAACCTAGGCAGGTGCTGAAGTTGCTAAGTACCTGGAACTGACCTTGAACTCCTGCTTCACCTCCCAGGTGCTGAGATCTCAAGCGTGTGCCATATTGGGCATTTTGGAACTTCAGCATCAGATAAGAACAACCCCAAAGTCAGTAGAGCTCCAGATATCCAAGAATGCATCAAAGAAACATCTGAGGAAGAAAGAGTACCTTAAAACAAAGATGAATCCCTTGTTCACTGGACTCGGGGAAGTCCAAGACTCATTTCTTAAAACCTTTACATTTTATCATTCGACTATTACACTGGGATTGTGAAATGAAATGCCCAGGGATCAGACCCAGGCAGACAGTGAGGTCAGAGTTATTTTCTTCTGTAAAGAGTACAAAAGACATTTTGTAAAAGGCAGACCCAAAGAAGGAAAAGAAAGAAGTCATGCAGAGAGGCAACACATACAGAGATGTGCCTCATGCAAAATTTCAAATGGCTTGGTGACAGCTCTGAGAACCTGTCTGGGGATAATTTTATGGAAAAGCAGTCACAATGATATCAATTAGGAGAGCAAGAAGGATGCCTGCTCTGTCATTTCGGTGGGAGAATCGCTGTTGATTTTCCTTGGCATGCTCCTCACAGGCACTTTGAAGACCTTTCAGCTGAGAAGGGAAATCCACACAGTGACAGGTCCCCCACATGTTTCTCCCAGCGGTTACAACTCCATCTTTCATCCTCTGCTAAGTGGGGCGCTCAGAACATGTGTCAGTGCCAGCTGTGCCTCCTTTGAGGCCCCTTGGGTATCCTCGGGGTGTCACTAAGCATAGCACAGCATCCTTTTCTTTGGCCTCCAGTTCCTCATCCATACAGTGGGAATGAAACCTAGCCTTGCCTTCTCCATGAAGCTTGGCCAAAAGAAGGCTGGGGGGAAAAAATTCTAAAGCACCAATCAGGAAGATTCCATTTGTCTCTGAGTTACAACTGAAAGGCCAGGTGGGTCAGAAAGCACATCTGTGCGAGAGAGCAAGTCCACAGTCACACAAGGTCACTCAAAATACATTTGCTACATGGAAGGTGGGGAGTGACTGCGGTCCCCCTACAAAAAGACCAAGTGCCTTTTCTAGCTACCAGTATCCAAGGAAAGTGTTGAACAATCAAGAATCAACTGCTGTCTCAAACCAGAGGGGGGTAAATGCCCACAAATCAAGAAAACTGTATCGGCACAATCCCCAAGATAAAACAAGATAGAAAAAAATGGGGGTGGAGGGACAAATGTAGAATGCCGCATCTGTTTCTCAGGCCCCTCGGTACTAGACGATCTGGCTGTGGTCTTCACTTTGTGCAGCAGAAGAGGGCAAAACCTGCCTGCAAGTTGAAGCTCCCACGGGCAAAAGCAAGTGTCTTCACCGGTAAGTGCTGTTGTGGGCTTGTGGGGGCTAATACGCTATGAATAGAGATGTTTTAAATGTATTAAACATTGCCCCCTCCTTCTTTTCCCCAAGATTACACTGACAGAGCCTTCCTTAAACATTATTTGAATAAAGTCTCATTACTCACAGTCCAAAGAAGTTCATTAGGAAGAGATGGCTTTGGAAAGGAATCAAGAAGCTTGCCTTTCTTCTCAGCAGTGAATTACATTAGCTACTTCCCAGTTATTTAAACCTTGAAATAAAAGATGTAAACGCCGCAGTGACATCTTAAGATCATTGCGGAGGCCGGTCTTGCATGCACAAAAATGCCCAGCTGGTCTACAGATAAAACAGATTGATAATTAGTTGCAAAATGTAACATTTCATCAAGAATATTTTGAATAATCCAATTTATCTTTGTCAGATATGCAGCACATATTTTTCTGGGGAGCAGCTTTGTTCTTTAACATAATATTATAATTTCAGGCTGCTAATGAAGGCGCCCGCCGGCCGGCCTGGCCTTGATGTGTGGCGTGGCAGGGAGCGCGCCGCGGCCCGGGGACCAGTGCGCCTGAGCGCGCCGCGCCCCGCTGCCGCCACCTGCCCGCCGCAGTGTGGGCTGCGAGCTGCGGGCCTCGGGCCGCGGGCGATCAAAGGGCCGGCGGGCAGCGGGGAGGGCGCCCCTGGCGGGCGGAGCGGGCGGCGGCAGGCAGGGGGTTCCACCGACTTGGCTTCTAATTAACCGATGGAAAGGCGCCCTGGCAGCCCGGGTGGTGATCACAGAGGCAGGCATAGTTTGGTGCAAGCTATCAGGACCCGGGGCTGTCCCTGTTGGGTCTACTTGAAGAGGGAGGGGCAAGGACAGTTTGCTGATCATAGGACTCTCGGATGTAACTTGCTGCAAAAATACAGCCATCATGAATTCCCAGTGTCTGTGACACCTAGGACCCACATGCTGGTCAAGCCTTTGAGGTGTGGGGCATGGTGCCTGCTTGAAACCCCACATGAGAGAGAGTAGCCATGCTCCCTTGTGGAGATTCAGTCCTATGCAAGAGGGAGTCTTCCCTTACCTGTGAGAGACCCCATTGCTATTCTAAGACCTTGGTTGTGGTGTCTAGAAATGAACTCAGGACAGGCCTTTCTCCAGGGACCTTATTTCCCACAATTCCACCGGTGTGGCCAGAGGCCAGGGCTATTCTGACTCAGTTTGAAAGCCCCATCCCAAAAGATGTTGAAGCTTGGCAAGGCATAGCAAACCTTCCTCTTAAGGATGTCCCTGCCTATATTTGCTCAAATGAACCCCAGGTACAAACTCTGTGTGCAAAACCTTTATATCACTTAGAAGTTACCATTTTAACCGCAAATGCAAGCCTGTTGCACATGGGCAATATTTCATATTTTCTGTCTTAACACCAAAAATGAAGTCTCATAGCTCAGAAATTGGTTGATAACCTGTTCTGATACCCAAACTCCCCTGAGCAGTGTGTAATGGGCATTCATTAATGTGCCTCGTCTCTGACTCCTGTGGTCTTCAGCCAGCCCAGAGGAGACTTGACCAGTGACCTTGGGGTCTTCATGGTGGCTAGAACAGGTGGCAGTGACTAAAACCACTATGTCTCAGGCAGCTCTTAGTTCAGCCAGGAAACCCAGCATGAGCTGAGAAATTCTTCAGTTGGAAGCCTGAGTCTGGAAAGGGAGGAGACCTTCACTGTGGTCATAAGTTTTGCTTGTAGGAAAATGTCAGGCTCAGCCACTAAGGACCTGCAGAATGGGGGAGAGACCTTTAAGCCTGGTCTCCCTTTTCTTTGTCTTTTCTTCTCTTTTGTTGCTTTTGTGTCACAGCAGGGGATTTAAAAGGCTTCTCTGTGGGTGTCCCATCCCTTGTTGAGGAATGTGTCATTCCAGGCTTGTGTGAGAACCAGGTACAGCTCAGAATGTACACAGTTGCCAGGCCCATTGGGCTCAGGGAAGAGGGACCAGGGAGACCAAGGCCATGCATATCCTAAAGACTTGAACCCAGCTGGATAAAATCTGCATGAGTCTCTGCAAGCAGGTAAGCAGTTGCCCTTCTCTTTCCCTAGTCTTTGAATGCACTCTGGCATCTCTGTAACCACAGGACCTGGTACCTAGGAGAGCCAGATGCTTGTCGCAGGATAAGTTTGAATAGCCATATAGGCACTGGGTAGAAATGGGCTTCTGATCTCAAGCATGCACGTGTGTGTGTGTGTGTGTGTGTGTGTGTGTGTGTGTGTGTGTGTGTGTTTAGGAAAGAGTTTTGTGTCAATATGACCCTCCTTTTTAGTAAATGTCTACTATGCCCCTAAATCAAAGTTCTCTTCTATAGATGCCTCCTTGGGACCCCAGTGACTCCCTGTCTCCTGCATCTTACCTTCTTCTTGGGTCCCAAAGAGAAATGAAGTTAGGGTTAGATAAATGAAGCCATGTGCTGTGGTCAGGATATGGTTTGTCCCTGCCAAAATTCACATGGAGGCTTAATTCCCCAGTGTGACAGCATGAGGCAACGGAGAATTTAAAACTCATTTGGGTTCATGAATTGAGGAGCCTGCCCTCATGATGGATTGATGATCCTCTCCAGAGATAGGGTTAGTTCTCTCAAGACTGAATAAGAATTGATTGTTATAAAGAGTTTGGCTTCCTCCACTGGCCCTCTTTGTTACTTTATCTCTAACTGTACTCTCTCTCTTTCTCTCTGATTTACAGATACATATTATACACACATGCACACACACTCACACACATACACATACATACATACACACTCACACATATACACATGCTTACATACTCACACATACACACACATTCACACAGATCTGCACACATATACCTACACACTCACACACATGTGCATAGACACACATACACCATCACCATCACCACCCCCATCACCATCACTACCTTTAAACCTCACTTTCACACAGATGCTGGGATAAGAACTGAACCCTGTGAGTTAAGCACCTTATTCACAGAGACATCTCCCCAGCACTGATATTTTTTTTTAATGTGAGCTAAGATGAAAGTTTTACTACAGATCTTGAAAAGTCTAATGAGAATACTAAATTCTTCTTTAAGGTTAGTAATTGATTCTGTTTTCCTTTCTAGGCACAAATTTCCTCCAAGACGATGGGATGGCTTGATATACTTCTGTCAGGAGTACCCACAAACCTTTGCTGTATGAAAAAAATGGTTTCCAGGATACCTCCTGCCTCATATGGGGATGCCTCAAATGTGGTCACTGATAGGCATTCTCAAACATAAAGTGGCGAGCTGGCACGTGCCTCCAGAGTTCCTGCCTCTGAGTCACCGTCCCCCCTTCTCTAGGACCACACTCCCTTCATGGCAAAGACTGAGAACACTTAAATATGTTGGTGTTGTTTATAAAATTGTCACTCAGTTGGCCAGTAACATAGGAGAGGCTGGTGAAGATCAAAGTTCCTTGAAAAGCTTAGGGAACGTTCAGCACTAGACACAGTATGGGTGATGATGCAGGAAGACTCAAGAAATGCTTTGCATTGCCCTGTTACACAGGCCCCACTCTCCTCTGGACCTGGCCACAGGGATTCCTGAGCCAGAGTGTGGAGCGTGCTCTCTTTCTCACCCTTCTGGTGAAATCCCATAGAGTCCTCAAGCTCCAAATCAGACTTCTGCACTCCTAGGGTGGCTTCTTCCTCTGCACCCCAAAGCAAGTTACACCAGGGGCTCCCCTGAGCACAAGCCAGCGTTGGCTAGGTATCATCTAGGAGGCTGATGTGTGTTCCCCTGTCTCATGAACTAGATGGCTGTGTTTTGTGGAGATGAGGAAATAATTCTGTTACAGTGGCCTCCCTGGCACCTGCAAACATCTTAAGCAAGTGATGCAGCCCCCAAATTTGCTAGATGGAAAAATATAGAGTGTAAGGGGGAGGAGGAAAAGAGAGAAGGGAATTTGTTTCATCTGTCTGTCCGTCTGTGTCTGTATGAGTATGCACGTGTACACGTCGGTGTGCACAGAGGCCAGAAGAAGATATTAGATTCCCTGGAGCTGGAATTATAGGCAGTTGTGAGCTACTCCATGTGAGTGCAGAAAACTAAACTCTGGTCCTCTACAAGAGTAACAAGAGAGCCCTTAACCACTGAGCCATCCCTCTAGCCCTGATTCTGTTTTGTTTTTTCGAGACAGGGTTTCTCTGTATAGTCCTGGCTGTCCTGGAACTCACTCTGTAGACCAGGCTGGCCTCAAACTCAGAAATCTGCCTGCCTCTGCCTCCCAAGTGCTGGGATTAAAGGCGTGTGCCACCACTGCCTGGCCCTGGTTCTATTTAATTTTTGCTAGTGCATGACTGTGAGGGGCTTTATATTAATTTTTAAGTCTTTAATCTTATTAGAGGCAATTTTTCATAAATTTTATTTATTTGTTTGTTTGTTTAAGTGTGTGGATGTTTTGCTTACTTGTATGTCTGAGCACCACATGTATGCAGCACCCATGGGTGCCAGAAGAGGGTGTCAGAGCCCTTGGGACTGTAGTTACAGGTGGCTGTGAACTGCCATGAGGGTGTTGAGCAGGGTCAAGTATCATTGACCACTGAGCCATCTTCTCCAGTCCCCCAAATTTACTTATAAGATGAAGATATTTCAGATTTCTCTATCCCTCATCCCCAACTACCCAACATTTAAAGCCTAAACCCAAATGTCTAAGCTTGAAACTCTTAAGAATGCAGGCCTTCTAGGGACAAGGTAGGAGCTCGGGCAATCTGGGCATAGATAGGACAGTGGATGTTGTAGCTGGTCTCCAAGTTCAGAAAGAGAGGAGAGAGGACAGCATCATGGTAGGAAGGTTCATGGGGGAAGGACTGGGTCAATATGAGCACTGACACCCCCAGGCAGGGACCAGTTACAGGGGCAGAGACAAGCAAGGACTTGTCTGGCCAGCACTGACTATGGACATCTGAAAAAAAAAAAAAACCAGGCTTCAGGGTTGGCTGCACCCACTAAGCCTCATACTCTGGCAGCTCTAGGGCTCATCTCCTCCCCCTAGGCTCTCTTCAGCCCCAGTGGAGCTGAGATGCCCTGAAATACTTAGCAGAGACACTGCAGACCTAATGGCTTCCATTTCCCATGGCCCTCCAAGGACCTCTGCAGTGAGGGCTTTCTCTCCTCCACACTCCCGTGGTTTTCCTTTCACTGTGTAAACCATAACTGGTGGTTTTCTGTGCCACCCTTCCTTATTTCACTTCCCAGCTCTCCCAATCAACTGTGAATTCAAAATGGGCAGAGCCCATGTGTCTCTTCCCCACTGTTAGCGCACAGTAGGTGGTTAGGAACTGCTATAGGAAGGTACACATGTCTGCAGTTACTGGCATCTGGCTCAGCTCACTGGGCTGAGTTGGATGGGAAAGCCCCAGGGAAGTGAAGACAGTATTTGGGTTGCTGGTAACCTCCATTCTAGGAATGAGATTCCAAGTCAGCAAGCTCATTTTTCTCACAAGCAAATGATTCCAACAAATCCTCAAAATAGACTTTTCCAAACATCGCTCGTCATGACTGGACATAGGACTCCATCATTTCCCACACAGCTCACTTGGCTCTGAAGAATTCTGAAGACGTCTGAAAAGGAGTTCAGAGATGAGGCGGCCCCAACCCCATGGCATGCAAAGCATTATGGGTAATGCAGATTCTTTATCAAAGTACAGCTTTGAGAATGGCCTTGGCTGCTGGGGACAGTAAACCCCAGCAAATTCTCCTCAGCCAGGCAGCAGGAGAGACACAGACAAGACACAGACAGCTGCAAATACTGAAAAGAAAGGGCTCTCCTCCCCACAGTTCAGTCTGCAGTCTGCCTATCATCTGGGGATAAATCAATTTGCAGCAGCTGTAGACAGCCATTTCCGCGTGAGTTCTACTCTGCTTAACTGGAGAAGCGTGTTAAAAGTTAAAGGGCCTTCATCACATTAAAAACCCAAAGTTTTTCTAATCATAAATTTATTTCACTGGATTCCTGAGCTGTAAAGTCACCCTCCACTCTTTCTTGTAAATCGGGGGGTCAGGGGTGCCCATTTCCTGGTGTGTGCCAATTTGCTGTTTTCCCTGTAATTAGGAAAAAATGCAAGTCACTAGGGTTACAAGCCCCAAAGAAGGCACGGAATGGGGTTGGTATTTAATATCTGCTAGGATCTATGTTTCTAAAGAAATTCTTTATTACATTTGTTAATTTGTATTCGAAGGGTGAGGGTGCACGGGTGGAGGTCAGAGAATAACTTGTGGGAGTCAGATCTCTCTTTCCACCATACAGATCCTCGGAAGCAGAGCCACATCATCAGATTTGGGGGCAACAGCTTGAATCTGCCAAGCCATCTCAAAAGCCCTAACTCTCTGCTTTTTAAAAATGATTCTGTGGGGTGATACAAGAGCAGAAATGAATCAATATGTAAATATAAGACAATGACACCCAATGTCAGGCACAGAGGGTTGTTCCCCCACCCCCACCTCCATCCCCGGGTCTGGCTTTTTCCCCCAGGTATGGCTCTGATCACCCAGCCACTGAGCAGTAGCAACCAACATATGGAGCTGGAAACAAGTCTTTCAAGTATGTGTGAAGAACCCATGCTAGGAACTAAGATATTGGCACTAGAGCAGCAGACCAGGTCCTCTATACCCTGTGGCACTTTGCTGAGTCCTGTACCCTTCCTGGGTGGGAACCGGGACACAAACAGCCCAGAGAGTAGCCATTTTCTGAATCTTTACTGCTAAAGACAAAGATCTCTTCGCATTCTTTCTAGCGAGAGGAATGCACATGCGCAGATCTTGCTTTCTTTTCCGTGCGCACCCTAAGTTCAGTTCTGTGCCGCCTCGTGGCTTCATCTGTGGGAAATGTGTCACTACAGTCCACGTTGTGTCCAGGTTGTGCAGGACATGATTACGTCTTACAAAACAGCCTTGCTAACTCACCTTGGTTTTTAGTACAAACGCAGCAGAGCCGCTCCCATTGTTGAAAAGCCCTCAGATAATCCAGAACTAAAGCTAACAACACTAAAGGAGAAAGAAAAGAGCAGTTAGTGCTCATGTAACCGAAACATCCCTTTAGCAAGATTTGAGACACAGGGCTGAGAAAACGCTTTAAGAATCAACCTTTTAAAAAGAGGTATAATTTTGCCCCTACAAACAAAAACGTGTCTATTTCCATTCATTCTTAAAATACAAAAGCCAGAACAATAGCCCAGAATATCTTCCTTAATCAGAAAAGACAAGAAAAACAAAAGCCAAAAAAAAAAAAAACAAAAAAACCCACATTTTTTTAAAGTGCTGTTTTTTGGAAGCTAAACCAGGGGCAGGGATAGTCCCTGTTAGATGTCTTTCAGCAGCACCTATCACTCCGATTTCAGTTACCCAATAACTCTAAAGGTGAGCCTCATGGACCCTCGCTCCTGATCATCCCCAAGACCCTGGACTTCATATTTAAAATGTCATTCAGGCTGGCAGCTGCTGATGGGAGGAGCAATAAATAACACTACCTCCATTTGCACACAAGCCCTGCAGACGCCGCTCCAAATGCTTCTCCGCAGAACACCTTGGGACCCACTATTGGAATGCCACCCCATTTGATGCCAGGCACCCCACACATCAGCTTTTAGGAGGGATGTGAGGAGCAGCCTGCCCAATTGGAGTTGCAAGGGGATTTAGGAAGACAGAATGTAATTACCTGAACTGGAGCTGGGCCAAGACACTAGGGCTGTTAAAAAGAGAAAGAGAAAGAAAAAAAAAAAAAAAAAGTCAAGAAAAAAAAAATAACCTTAATTCTCCCAGCTGATAGCAAAAGCCAAGCTTGAGCTTCTTTCTACTTGTGATTTGGCAGCATGGGGTGTTTAAATCATTACCAAATAATAAATACAGATAAAACTTCCAAGTTCCAGGAACTCCCTTTCACACCACTACAGCTTGCTGCAGGCGCCTTTGTCTCCGAGTGGGTGGGAACCTCCTGGGGTGTATGGCAGGGCCTGCGTCCTTCAGTGCCCACTCTGCACAGGCAGCGGGGTCTGTCCACCAGCTGACCATGCCATGTCACTGATACATTTTCCGAAGAGCAGACACCGTATCCGAGGCGGCTGGGAGCAAGGCACAGAGTGCTTGGCCCGTTTTCATAGAGGATTCTTCTCCAACTCTAACCTCAATGCCAATGAAACACCTGAGATACTAAAATAATAATATCACCCCCAAGCTCTTGAAATTTTATGGAGACCTTTAGCCAGGAATCTTTTCTTTCTTTTTGGCTATCCACCCTTCCTTCCCCACCCCACCCCCAAAAAATGGAAAAGAAAGAAATTTGCCTCCAGGGATTGTCTAAATCAGCAGTTCTTAACTTGTGAATCTTGACCCCTTTGGGGTCGGAACCACCCTTTCACAAGGAACCATCAAAAACACAGATATTTATATTATGATTCATAACAGTAGAAAAGTACAGTTATAAAGTAGCAACAATATAATTTAATGGTTGTGGGTCACCACAACATGAGGAACTGTATCAAAGGGTCACAGCGTTAGGAAGGTTGAGAAACAGGGCTCTAAAGGCTTGAACTATCCATCAGTCAGCTCCGGAGACCACTGGGGGGATGGGGTCCCAGCCAAGCAGCATGTGTTTGAGGACAGTGTGCGGGAGCTTTGTCGTGCCTCCGACTTCACAGACAGCAGTGGCATCACCTAGACTCAAAAGGCCTTTCACTCCTTCCCTGTGACAACCAGTTGTTAAGTTCAAATCCCAGCATCCACATGGTGGCTCACAACCATCCGTAACGAGATCTGGCTCCCTCTTCTGGAGTGTCTGAAGACAGCTACAGTGTACTTACATATAATAAATAAAATTAAAAAAAAAAAAAAAGAAGAACCGATTCAGATTTCGTTCTTGGTGGCAAGCAATTGTCAACAAGACAATTCCAGCTCAGCTATCGTATGTCTGTTTTGGGGGGTTTGTTTTTTGTTTTTTGTTTTTTTTTTCCAATCCACTGAAGGGGCTAACAGAACAGTGTAGTAGAAGACTTGAAACTTTCATAGGAAAATGCACAGCTATTCTGTATGGCCATTAGAGCAGCAAGTTCTTTGTGAAGCCTGTTAAACACGGAAGTTCAGTCTGCTAATACATCTGCAACTGAGAAGGCTGGGAGTTGTTTGTTTGTTTGTTTGTTTTGATATTTCCTCAATAAAATTTCAATGAGAAATTTATCATTGCATCTGATCACCCACATTCCTACAATATTGAAAAACTCATCTGTTTGTAGCATTTCTCTAGCTAAGATACCTGCACGACATTTTTTTTTAAGAAAAGAAGAAAAAGAAAGAAAGATATAGCATCCATAAATTCTAAGTGTGAAATGAAAGTGGAAAAGGAGAAGCAGCAGCTAAGGGTGAGAGATGGGAGCTGCTGAAGGCACTTCCATGAACAGCGGCCGCCAGCGTCAGAAAGGCTCATAAGATCTCCATCAACCCCAGCCCTCATTGCTCAGGTCTGCACCACTATAAATATTTCTATGCTTCCTGATTGAAGTAGTTTAAATTTTTAAAGTATAAATGCTTTCACTCCTGTGTTTATCAGAAAGCAGGCTTGCCTGAGCTGGGAATCTGAGCGCACCCTGGCTTGGAAAAGCTATGTCCTGGAGAGCTTGGAGGACCTGGCCCTGCTGCTCAGCCAGCACAGAGATGCCAAGGAGAACCTGATGCTTTCATGCTCACACAGGTATAGTCATCTGGCATCTTCTGCTTCCTGAACTCTGTCCTCATCCTCAGACCCGACTCCTCAAGACTCCTTAGACTTGCACTAAAAAGTCAAACCTGTCTGTTCTCCAGTTAAAACAGTCAAGCCTGATACAGCCACTTCTGCAATACTGTCTGGATCGAGGCTTGCCCTTCACTGTGTGGTTCCCGTGTTTTCGTGGGTCTCCATTTCCAGACACATGAACCCCACACATGTGCAAGCCCAGTGACACATTGCATGCAAGCTGCTCCCTGCTTGCATGCAACGAGCAGCAAATGAATCTAACGGACACCCCAGCCCATGCCGACTCCCATAAAATCAGGGTGTGTAGCACAGGGGAGGGAGGGACTCCTATTAATAATTCATTCCAGGCAGCCCCCTGGAGCAGTCTCACTGTGATGTGCTGTGCAGAATGCTTCAACACACTAATTAATATTTTCAAAGTGTTCCACGGGCTCCTTTTAAACGCATTTTTGCCATCATTGAATGCTGCACATTATAAGGAAAAGATCAATCCTATCCCCCAATGCTATTGATGAGCTGTCTAACTGACGCAGGGTATCTGGAGTTGACAGCAGGTTTTTTTTTCTCCCTACACTATCACTCCCTGAGTGCCTGGCAGGATGGTAGCTCTCTTCTGAGACCAGCTGCTCCTTCCCAGCCCTATCAGACACAAGCAAGGGCGGTAACAACCAGACCTGCCCAAGCTCCGTCTCTGCCTCCCACTGCCCAGCCTGGTGCCCAAGACAAAGACCTAGAGGGCAGGACTTAAGTCCCTAGGTACAATGGCAGGTTAGGTACCCCAGGCAGCAGCTCTTCTGAGCCCCAGGGCCACCTTGAAGTAGAGCTTCTAATGTGCAGGCCAGCCTATTCAAGAGTCAAAAGTAGGTGACACTCCTCCTCCTCTCCCCATGACTTTCTCAAGCATAGGACCCTTAAGAACGGGAGCCTTCCTCCTCACTGTCTGTAGAGTTCTGGTCCTCTACACAGTGTTGGGGTGTGACTCTCAACCAAATGTGACTGACCTTTCAGGAGTGGAAGTGCCCCCAGCCTTTCTAAAAGGCTATATGGAGACACACTTCCCACCTCACTGATGTTGGCCTCCCAGTGACAGAGGAGGTTAGAACCCCAGTGGCTGTCCCTCCGAGGGCAGGGACAGGCACTCCCATTGCAGTGATCAGCACGATTCTTCCTAAATGTTACCTGGAGACTATTTCTCGATTAAATCAATCTTGTCTATCGATCTGAGCAATTACAAGAAAAGAAAAGGAATAGCTTTCGCCCTTTCCGTTCCTGCATTCAAAAAAAAAAGTGATTTGCAGAGTCAAATGAGTCAAAGTGGAAACAACTGCTTTCCAGGGCAAAGGCTCCTCCCTTCAGGAGATGTGTGGGGGCAGGGGAGGCTCTGCGGAAGAACAAGAGAGCCTCAGAGATCTCTGAACCCTTCCTAGAGCCTGTGGCCACACAGCTCTCAGACAGCTAACAGGTGTCTCTACCAGGTACAAATTAAGGATGGAGACTTATCATTATGGAGATAAAATTCTCCTGGCATACAATAAGCCCTTTAAAGTGAATGACTCAAGGCCATTGGCTCCATTCCTCATGGTGTACGACCAGCACATCTATCTGGCTCCAAAGATGCTTATTGTCTCCAAGCAATCTTTAGGTGCCCTCCCCCAGCCCCAGGCAGTAAAAGTCAGCTCCAGACTATATGCCTTTGCCTGCTCCAGATGTAACATGTAAATGGTGTTCTGCAGCCTTTGGCCTTTTCTGCCTTGTTTCTTTCATTTCACATGATGCTATCTACCTCTATCCATGTTATGATAGACATTTCAATGTTAAGCTACCTTGGGGAAGTGTATGTGTATGTACATGTATGTGCATGAGAGCGTGAAGGGCAGAGGTCAACATCAGATGTCTTCCTTCATCACTCTCTACCTTGGTCTTTTTGAGACAGAGTCCCTCGATGAACCTAGAGGTTACCCACTCATCTACAATGCTAGACTAATGAGCTCCAAGCATCCACCTATCTCTGTCCTCACCCTCACCCTGGGTGTAGACCCACACCACTATGCCTAGCTTTACATGGGTGCTGGGAATCTGAGCTCAGGTCCTCATACCATGTGGTATGAGGTGCACTTAACCCACTGAGAAGCACCCAGGGATGGGTGCACTTAACCCACTGAGCCCCATCATGTCTGGTTCATTTTGCTTAAGAACTCAATGACCATGCAGACCACTCACGTTTTCTGGCAATTAGAAACAGCACCGCTATAGGGATTCCTATACAAACAGTTGTTTGGGGGCCCATTTCCAACTCTTTGATGCACACACTGAGAAGTAGAACTGCCCGGTCACCTGGCAGTTTTGCTTTTACATTATGGAGGAACAGAACTCTGCTTCAGAATAAAGGGCTGTGGCAGCCAGGAGGCCTGTGTGACTTTGAAGAGAGCGTTCAGCTTTGTGGTAAAGCATCTAAAAGTTTACAAGGAATTCTCTCCAAGGGATGACCCCTCCCCAAAAGTGTGTCATAGCCAATCACATGGAACCATGTTACTCTATGAGAAGAAAACAGGAAAGAGAATTAGAAAAATCATGTCATTCCTATCTTGTCACCTCACCCTGACCTTTGAGTCCCTTCCCAGAACCATAAAACACATACATAACAATACCGTGAAGGACTACTGAAATAATTGAAATAAGAAGGGAGGAAGATGGAGCCACAGGGCTTATCAACATATTACTCACTGCCTTGTATTACCACTTTTTTGTCCTAGTAGATGATAAGTAGTCAGAACTTTGAGCCATGCCTTTCCCTATTGCTAGCTGGAGAGTGCATAGTTCATGTAAGATGGGCAAGGAAATGCATCCACAGAAGAAAGCAGTGAGTGAGTGAGTGAGTGAGTGAGTGAGTGAGTGAGTGAATTAAAGACACATGGATGTGAGATGTGCATCCAATGCCTGCTTTTGTCAGCTCCTCCTATACACGTCATTGGCTTCTGCAACTCCAGAGCAAATGCTTCTTCCTGCAGGTATAATAGGACAGCTTCAGTTCTCCAAGCCACACAGGGATGGGTGCTTCTGCTGTTCCCTGTTTATGCCTCATAGCTAGGAGGAAAACACAGAGGACAGCCTCACAGTTGCACAACCTGGGTATCTCACATCCCAGCATCTCTCCTCCTGAGAATGCCAGGGAGAAGGCATGGGCCACGCCTCTTGCACACAGGAGTGCATGTGATATAAATGGGAATTGCATCTGTGGTTTCCAGGTGTCCAGTCACTACACACTCCAATCCAAGAGTGGCCACTTACCTGAAGAAAGTGACAGAGAGTCATCTCAGGCAGCAGGAAGTAGCTGGTCAGAGATGATGGGCAGATAGAAAATCTGCATTGCAGAGAGAATGTTTCCTTAGGTAAAGTTATACCCTGATCAGAGCTTCTGGGAGAGACATCCATATTGGATTGGAAAGGACAGGCTCACACCTACCTTGTCATTTCTGCCTCCACCTGTTAATGTCACCTCCACTCCACTCTTTCCCTCAGTTCCCCATCTGTCCTAACTCTGACTTCTTAAGACAGCCTCTAATCTTCAACCAACATCTCAGCAGCTCCTACCACTGTCTCTCTGATCTCCTTATCAACCAAATAGTGATTCCCACAGACAACCCTGAAATGCACTGTCTTCTAAAAACTGTTCAAATTTCCTGAGAGCAGACATCATGCTGGGACCCTTAGTATGTCCACAGTGAATGATCTCCCCAACCCCATCTATGTAAACTGACAAGATATTTCTGGCAAAGAATTGCTTAGCGGGGAATGGGAATCAGAACCTCCGCCCGCAATGATGTTCACAACCTTTCTTACATCGGTGACTATGTCTTTACAAAACTCTCCAAGGACAGAGGCACCATCAGCATAATCCAGACCTTGAAGCTGCCACTCATCCATAAGTGCTCTTTACAGAGATTCATGAGTGAAGTTTAAGTATTAAGGCTGGCACCGCCCTAGTCGCTTGAATCATAGAGCTTCTTGCCAAGTTAGAGAATGGCAGCTCCGGGCGCAACTTTGCTCATGCACTGGGAAGCAGGACAAGAGCTGTGTCACCTGAGAGTTGTCTTTACTATGGTACCCCAGGCTGGGGACACGAAGCTTGTCACCACAGAAAGCTGGTAGGGATGTAGCTCAGAGCTCCGAGGCAAGGGTGGCTGGTCACACTCATCAGGGCTGTACCCAGATTGTGTGGATACAGCAGGGAGGCAGGTGCTGGTGTCACCATCTCCCCACAGCTCTGCCACTTCCTGCTGTCCCTGAGATCATAAAGAATAGGACATGTACATGTGGGACTAGACCAACAGTTTTCAACATGTGGGTTGCGACTCCTTTGGTGGTTGAAGGACCCTTTCACCAGGGTCGCATATCAGATATCCTACATATCTGATATTTAATTACACTTCATAACAGTAGCAACATTACACTTATGAAGGAACACCGAGATAATTTTATGGCTGGGGGGGGGGGGTCACCACAACATGAAGGACCACAGCATTAGGAAAGTTGAGAACCACTGCTCTATACTACAGACCTCTGTGAAAGGTGACCAATGAGCAGTGGCAGAGAGACCTATGTCACTTCTCAGCACAGGGTGCCCTGTATATTCAGAACAGAAAGGACTGTCAAGGTCCACCCAGCCAACGATCCACTGAGCATAACATTCTTTGCCCTGGAAGAAAAGGTTTTTGTTGGAATCCCATCATCATATATTGGAAGGTAAGTATATTTTCTTTGGGTTAATATGCACAGATTTGAATTCCTTGGATTTTATTCTCAACCTAAAGACAAGCTTTGCTCTTACCCTGAATACCCAGGTGGGTGTATGTAGAGGGATGATCAACACCTTCAGCAGCTTCCAGTGTTACTGTCCAGGCCAATTACTACTTGATTATTAGCCATGCCCTTGGGTTCTCATGGGTCCACCCTCTGACAGAGCGTTCTTCTATAGATGCATCTAGATCCTCAAGCAAGTCTTTGACCAAGTGACAATTGCTCTCAAGTCAGAAGCCATATGTAGGTAAACCTTACTTCAAGAACAACTGATGCAGGAGGGAGGGCTCTGTGGTTAAGTACTTGCTGTGCGAGTGTAAGGACCAACATTTGGATGCCCAGACCCACGTAAGTTCTGGATGAGTGTGGTGTGCCTCCTGTAATTCTGGCCTCGAGAGGTAGGGACCGAAGATTCCCCAGACCAAGCTGGCTAAATCCAGCCATCTTAACAGGCTCTAGGTCTGAGAGACCCTGCTTCAGTGATTAAGGTAGAAGATCAATAGAGGATGGTTCCCAACATCAACCTTACTTCCACATATATGTGCATTTGTGTGCAGCTACACAGGTGTGCCTCCACACATGAAAAAACCTGCCCACACATGTATGCAACACACACAGAAGAAATGGAAAAGGTAAAACAAAGGCTGGAAAATGAGCCGGGGTCCCCAACAGACACAGAAGATAGAGCAGCAATCCCGCCCTCCATCACATCTCTGACTGCTGCACTCATTGACGGAGCATATAAGGTGGCCCATGTGGGCTTGAGGTCCAGCAATGCATACCGATCTTCTCTAAAACAGCTGCTGATGGGAGGAGACTGGAGATGGGATTCCAGATCAGGATGACAAGGTGACCAGGAAGTATGAGCTGGAAAACAACGAGGTTCACAGGGATATCCAGCAATTGCAAAGTTCCACCTAACAGCTTTCTGGTCTACTGTAAATGGAGGGGCCATTTTTCATCCCATTGACTAATAAAGTCACAGAGGCCAAGTGACCATTAAAAGCCACCTGCATATAAGTGGTACAACCAAATGAGAAGCCAGCTCTATGGAGTTCTAAATCCACATTGAGAGCTGCTGGCGATGCTTTTCGGATATATACACACATGGGTTAACATGCTCATATGTGTGTGTTCACAGAGAGACAAACAAAAAGGTTTCAACCCTGCTGTGACCGTATGGGTTCTAGTGTTCTGTGAGAGTGCTCCTCTCCATAGGAGGCATAAGCCCATCCCTGCGGTCCTCTCACAGAGGCAGCACCGGGGCTGGATATGCTGTCTGTTACAATCTTCAGTTGGCCGGCATGAGCACCTGCCCAAGCCACGTCATCTTCGCAGCACATATTCACATCTACTCCCAACACACTTCCTGTCCTGGCTCCTACAGAACTCTTTCACCCTTTCTCTTCATTTCCCAAGTCCAAGAGCTGATCTCCAGGACCAATCTGACTCCCTTGCCTGTGCAGTAAGCCAGCTCTTGCCCATCAATGATGGGCATCTGGCCCTGGCAGGTCCCTGTCCTCTGGGACTCACAGGCAGACAGGTAGCAAATCACAGTCAAGGGAAACATGGGATCCAGAAAAAAAACAGCTTCTCTCCCACAGAAGAGCTCTTGTGTGCTCAGGGTGTTAGCCCAGTGGGAGAAGACCCAGGGGGCTTTCTACATGCCCAGAGACCCCCACCTTGATAAGCCTTTGCCAGTGTGGCTCTGGGCCACAATTGGGTAAATAATGATAGAGCCATCCATCAGCCTGGTGGCGTGTCCTGGACAACAGGGGCCTCTGCCAACATGGTACTCTGTTTGTCAAAGCCTCCTTCCCGGTGCAGTTCCTTTATTCCAACTTGGGAAACAAAGCCTGGGAGTCCAGCCATAACAGGCTTGCAAAGTCCACACGAGAAACTACCTGCGTTGGCAGCAGGGGTTCTGCTTGTGGGCCTCTGTGCAGCTGCATAGCCTTAAGAAGAATGAAGCAGAACCCTGGCCTGGTGGGTACTGGAAAGGGACCTCAACTTTGCTCTCTCCAGTCTCCCTAGAAGGAGGCAGCTGGCCAGGGTAGTGTCATGTTTCCTGAGGAGACTGATTCCTTTGAAAGCTTAAGGGCGCCATCTTGTGCTCGAGAGTAGTCAAGGCACCCAGTTCCCAATGGAATGCAGCAGGAGCCTTCTGCCCGCTGCCTTTCTCCCCTCTTTTCTTCCTCTAACCCGGGGCTTCTCGACCTCTATAGGGTCCCCAGCTACCAGAAGGGTCTCAGCCCCGAGAACCAGTTGGGGGCAATGCTTATCTGAGCAGTCTGGCACCTGCCCTGCATCCTGAGTCACCTTCTTCGTGACACCCCTGTTGGTGGTCCTGACCCTTTGATGCTGTACTCTGTCCAGCCTGCAGGAAGGTGGGCAGAAGGGGGCTGTGAGAGGCAGGGCCTAAAAATTCAAAAGGTGCTTATTTATGAGAAGAGAAGAGAAGAGAAGAGAAGAGAAGAGAAGAGAAGAGAAGAGAAGAGATGTAAAAAGGCGGAAGGGCAAAGATGTGAGTTGAGAAGAAAGGGAGCGAGGGAAGAAAGATGGGAAGGATTGTAGAAGACAAGAAGAGAGGGGGGAACTACTGCACTTGCCTTTGGCCAATTGCAGCTGTAGTTTCTAATTTCAGAAATTATTCTGTCTGTTGAGGAGCATGTGTGCATGTTCTATGGATTCAGAGGATTACACATTTGGGGAACTGGCACAAATAAAGGAAAAAGCCACTGTCCCTAAGTATACTGTCCCCATGAGTATCAGGTTCTTCATAGGGAGAGACTGGGGGGAGACGGTGTTTACAGAATTCAAAGTTAGGGCTTCCATCCACTGGATATCCTTTCCCCTGACTTCACTGCCAGACTCACAGAAATGCCTGCTTTGAGCTTTAACTCATTTCCTCTTGATTTTTAGATTCAAATCTCTTCAAATATGGTGGGGATGGGGTGGGGGTGGGGGACAGAAGATATTTGCAGCAAAGAACAAAGTAAAGAAGACAGAAGAGGGTCCAAATGGTCCCCAGTACTTCATCAGACTTAAATCTTCTTCTTTTTTCTCTTTCTGAAATAAAATCCAGGGGCAGCATTGGGAAACCAAATATAGACAGACACACAGAACACAGGCAGGTGGACACATAGAACACAGACAGACAGGGAGATAGCTGTAGCATCCTCATAAACACAAAGCCAGCCCTTCCCAGCTCACACAGCCTGGCCTAAGTGACATAGGGCACAGCCACTAGCCAAGGAGCTGTGTGGCAGTGTCATACCTCAAAGCCCATCAGTGCTTAAGAAAAGCACACACTCACACACACACATATAAACAGACGTTCTAGACAGGGCAGAGATTGAAGTGTTTTGACAGTATCTTTTTTTGCTTTGAAGATAAACAGCCTCAGGGGAGTGGAGAAAAGGGACATGAAGATCACCCTGAGAAGGGAAGGAACCTGGGTACTCCACCCTCTCTGTCTCTCCAGGCTCACACAGTGCAGCAATGAGGAAGGTGTGCCCTTTGCCATGCAACCCAGCATGCCACTAGAGTTACTGAGGGCGAGCCTTGGCCTGGCAGAAAAAGGTATGGAGCGGTGTCTTGCAGGGCTCTGTAGTTTAAACTGAACATTGATCGGGAGGCGTCTTGAGGTCTTACAGACTACACACAGTAAGTCCCCATCTTCAGCAGCTTGGCTAAATGGGTGTTTTAATGCAAATTAGTTCAAATTACTATCAAGAGTAATTATGGTAAAAGAAAAGCAGCCTTTCCATCATCCTTCCCTCATTTAGCTCTTCTATAGTGTTTTTTAAATAACGTAGCCGTAAAATTTCAATTGACCACTAAAAGAAGTGCTGGTGGCAATGGGGAGACAGAGGCAGGACGAGGGGGCAAAGGTGCCTATGAGCCATGGACTATGGTGGGGGTCCACATGGTTCTCTCCCCTCACAACCTGTCTTTGCAGGGTTGCTCTGTGAAGGTGAGGTGACTTCCCCAGGAGTTCAGACTGAGGTCAGGAAATGGCACAAGGTCAGGGCGGCAAGGGGAGATCAGGCCTCTGCTGCACATTCGTCCTCCTCCTCACCAGGCACGCCTCTCTTTCCTCACCTTCAGTTGCTGAAGCCAATTCATTATTATAATATTAGGTAAAACAAGGCAAGCCTGTAAGATAGAAAAATTACATCTCATTTGTTCTAAATTTGCCCAAGTCTAACTCTTAAGGGAGGCCTTTACATATTTGCTAATGGGATCTGTTTCTTATTGCCCCAAAATGCATAATATCCAAAAGGAATCAGATTCTCTTCCTGGCCTGAGTCATCATCAGAACACACACAACTAGAAACTTGATTTCACCGGTTCCTGCTTCGGGCATCTGACTGCTCTGGGTGTCTGAAGGAGCTTTTGTTTACCAATGATGGCACCGTCTGTAACATAAAACTGTTGTGCTCCCTTCATTAAAAGATTCAGTTGCAAATGCTGGGACAAAAATTACAAAGAGCCCCCTTTTTAAAAAAAAAAAAAAAACTGTGCGCATTTATTGGGATTATTAAATCACAGCAGCTAATAGTGGTTGTCACCAACTTAATTTAAAAGCTGATTACTACTCAAGCCCTCTGTATTTCAGGCCTGATCCTGAATCATTAGCAGTTGTGACTATTTAGTTAATTTGCAGATTAGGAACAAGTGAGTGCCTGTTTTGAAAAAATGTGGCCACTCGACCTTCAGCTACAGAGTCAGAGCAGCTTCCAGAACAAAAGTATCCTGTCAAATAAATGCATTTTGATGCGGGTCAACTCGAGCAAAGAAACACTTTGGAGATCAACCGCCCGCGCCCGCGTCCCCGCAGCCAAAAGTCGGGCACAAAAGCCACTCCAGAAATGTTTAAATTAGCTACCTCCCCAGCGGAGTCAAATCAAATCAAACGGCACACTCAGAGCCTAAACACGTTAAAAGATAGTCCTCGTGGGTAGCAGCCACTAAAGCAATAGTAACTAGACAAAGGGGTCTTGGTGACCCTTGCTCAATAAAGATTTCTGGTGATGATGGGTACGAAGCGGAAGGTGCTGGGGCTGGGAAGCAGACCCATCTCCTATGTGTTATTTCTATTGCGACATTTGTCATCAGTCAGATGATGGTAATAAAATTTGTAACTGTTTCCCTTATCCGCTGCTGCGATTTACCTCCTCTAATAGACAATGCGAGCGCTAAAAGGCCCATATACATCTTCATTACAGACTCCGGTGCCCGAGCCACTCTCCTCCAGAGACACTTTTATTCATTTTTACACAATTTGCCTACTGTACGGTACAGATGGTTTCTATTAAGTAAAATATCTGTTTTCTTCCAAATTTTTAGTTTTCATGATTCAATTACCTTAAAATGATTGTGCATTGTATTATCTCCCCTCATGACTTAATTTAGCTCAAACACTCCCAGCATAAACTGTAAGCCCCGTTTCATCCGCTCAGAAAATCACCCACATACTGTGATGTTTCTAAGGGTTGTTCCACCCCGGCTGTGATTTCTGCGCTTTTATCAGTTTCTTTCACCCGCGTCTTAACTGTGTTGGATAATTTTCTGGAGATAAATTTAAATATGAAAGGGTGTACAGGGAAACTTCGGACTGATATTAAAATGGGATTTTTTTTTTCCTTCATTATACTGTAAGATGTGCGGCGTGCTTGTGAGCAGGCACGCTGCCGGTGCTGGCACCTCGGTTGCCAAGAGCCTCCTCCTTGGGAATCTTCAGAGCTGCTGCCCCCACATGGTGGACCCCTGGCGTCAGCTTCTCTTTGCAGCCTTCCTTCTTCCCAGCCTGCTTCCTGTCCCGGTTTGTTAGTTGCATAGAGGAAACAGCAGGCATCCACCTTGGCTCTAAAGAGAGCTGTGGCATGGGTTCCAAATCTGCCTTCTCACATCTGGAGGGCCACGTTCGTTCTCCAGCCTGCCTCCCCTGGAGGTTGGGAGCCTTCTCCTGACTGCCTGGAACCCAACAACAGCCTGCTTGTCTCGCTCTATTAGCGTGAGAGTAAGGCAAACGCTCCCTGGAAATTTCCCCCTCTCTTGCATTTTACGTTCATGTTTTATTCTGGCTCTCAAGTGTTCCAATTTTTCCCTCTGGAATATAGCCTGCAGCAGAGACCCTGTTGCTTCCTCAAGGCCCTCACCAGGCTCAGCAGCCCCGAACTTGGACCAAAAAGCGTCTTACACCACTGTAGAGGAAACAGAGGAAGGAGAGAGTTCAACCTTCGCAGGAAGGTAGGCTGTTAGAGGTATTCAGAGAATGAAGGGTACCCCCTCAAGAGGGAGGAGTAGGATGTGGCAGAGAGACGGCCTGCTAGTACATCTGCAGACAGGCTTCTGTTCCCCTCCAGGCTTCCTGGAAAGCCAAGAAGCCTTTGTATTTAGCCCTCTAGAACCCTCCCACTAGACATACACAGAGTTTACCAGGAGTGGGCCTCTCCAGCTTACCACAAAAGAGGGACAGACTCCCATGGGGCCTCATCCTGGTCCCATGAACACTGGGCTGAGCAGGCACGGGTATAATCGATAATAAAAGAGCAGCCCGGGGAATACGTTGAAGCCCTCCAAGGCACTTGACACTTAGTAGTATCATTATTACTCCAGTGTTCACTGTTCATGAGCTCATCGCCTGCTGCCCGTAACCAAGAGCCAGTAAGGCCCTGACAGGAAACTCCTTCAAGAGACTGGGTCATGGCTAACATGGGATGCAACTTGGCAAGGGAGGTGATGAGACGCTGGGAGATTCCCTCATGCCTCTGGTGTGGTGAGTCTGTGTGGTACGATTCCACTCAGTCAGTTTGGACTTTAGTGAGCCTGGTGCAGACAGACCCTCCCAGGGTAATGACAGAGAAAAAGAAATAACTGTCTAAACAACTGTTCTTGGTCACACACACACACACACACACACACACACACACACCAGACATCACCAGTTTAAGACTACTCCAATCTGCAGTGTTCGTGTGAGAGAGCACTGCCCACAAAGATCTGGTCAATTTAGCTACCAAGACGGGCTTCACTACCACGTTGGAATGACGTTTATCTCGACAATGGTTCCTGCTTCTTCTACTCTACACCTCCTTATTCCTGATCAGGGTATAGCCAGCTCCCCCAATACATGCTACGTCCCGACGACTGTCACCAGGTCATGCAAAACCAACAAGAAGAAGCCTTTTGTGAACAAAGAGAGACAGGTTCAGCCAAGAATGAAAGGGCCCAAGTTCAGGCTCATGCATCCATCTGAGCATCCCACAGGAGAATCAGAGTCTATGACACACTTTATCCTTTCTTCTTCTTCCCCATCTACCCCACCCCACCCCAGTTTCTAGAAACATTCACGTTAATTCTGGGGAACACTAACACCCCAAACTATGACATAGCGGTCGACAGCTAGACATCTTTTGGGGGAAAGCTCAAGCAGCCAGAGGCAGGTGTAGTTAACTCTGCTCTGGAGGAGGGAGCCCCACCCAGAGGAGGGAGCCCCACCCAGAGGAGGTGTGCATGTGTTCATGGGGGGGGGGGGCGCGGTATGTTCCTTGGGTAACCAGCAAAAATGATCAGATGTTTCACTGAGCTGACAGCATTTCTTCGTCACCTTCGCAGGATGGAAAGATGTAGGCAGCACTGGAATGTTATATTATTCCATTCAGAGGGAAATTTAACTGTTCCAAAATCAATTTCAGGGTGTAGAGATGGCAGTCAGTAATGCGATAAAGTGGCTTAGAGATCAAGGGGCAGCGAGACAATAGACTGGGAGAGTCTGCAGTCAGCCAGCCTGCTGCAGACAAACCAATCCTTCCTCATTTAAGGAAGAACATTCCATTGATGAGCAAAATGTATTCACCATGGGCTCCCGGGCTCTGCCTCCTGTCTGGCTGCAGATCTAGTCCTGGAAGTAAAGCTCCAAGATGCTAACAAAGGCAGGCTCCACCTCCGGCTTAGCCAGTGAGGAATGGTAGGACCAGAACAGCTCCTCAAGTTCTCCCCGAGCACATTGCCTCCTGTTTGAAGGCAGTTGCAAGGAGGATTTGGGGCGATCTAGAAGGGAATGCTTGGCAGGTGGTATATCATAGATGCTCCAGCAATGCGGTGTCCCTTGCTACCTAAGGGTCAAGAACAGAACATCTATAATCGTCACTAATTAAGGAGCATGTACAGAGAACTCTAGAACCTTGCTAGATAAAGGGGATTTAGAGCTCATTCTCTATCTCCACTGGTTGAGAGTCATGCGTAGAGAATTCATCAGTTTTGCCAGCTAAAGAAGCATCCACAGAACCTCTGCCAGCTTCACTAGTTCCAGGGCATTCACGGAACACCTGACACCTTCACCCCCTTAGGGTGTACATGAAGCATCTTCTAAACTGATTACCTAAGGGCCATATCCATATATACCAATTAACCCTGCTAGCTAAGGGACAAGCATGAAGCATCTATCAGCTTTTGTCACATCTTGCAAGAAGGTATAGGGCTTGGGGAACCAGTCCTATACTTGGAGAACACAGCAAAGCAGTTTGTGATCCATGAGAAGTAAGGTCAGATTCTAGGTACTGGGGGAACATGGGGCATAGTGGCTGCAGGAGAAGACTGAGAAAGTTCAGGGAAGAATGCAGCTAGGGGACCTCAGTTCCTAAGCCATGGAGAAGCTAAGCTAGCCCAGAGTTAAACACCCAGTGCAGGCACATTATATCAACAACTTAAAAGATTTATTTCTTAAATTCACAAAAAGCTGGAGGTCATACACACAAAAACACACAAACACAAACAAACACAAACGTGTGTGTGTTATTATATTAACTAAAGCATTTGAAAGTTCATATATGTGTGCTTATATATATATATATACTACATATGCATATGTGTTGATATATACTCTATGTAGTATATAAAAATATATATTTATATGCATATATATGTTTGTATGTATTCATTTGAGAGTTTCCAACCATGTTTTTTGCTTGTACAGTTCAAGATTATGTTGTCCACAATGACCAAAATATAATGTATACATATACAGTATACAATATATACACTTATATAGTATACAATATATACTACATATATAAATATATAGTTTATATGCATATATATTCATTTGAAAGCATTCAACAGTGGCTCTGTTGGTACATATCAAGATTATGTTGGCCATACTGGTTAGACTGTATGGCCTTAACCAAGTGTGTCCATTACACAGTGAGATAGTAATAACACAGGCATGATAACATACTTAAGAAGATGGTCTTGCATGCAGCTCTTTCCTGAGAAACAGAACTGCTAAGCCAGAGATGGTGTCTCAAAGACAGAATAATTGATTACAACCTCCTTTTTCACTGTCTAATGTTGCTCTATGATCTGGGCAAAGCCTTATTAGGCTTAACAGAAATTTGAGCTGTGTATACAATATCAAACAGTAAGGTCAGTCACCACTGAATGCCCACAAGATCCCAGCTGTTATTGATAAACCCAGAAATCAATCCCAAGAGTGGGTCTATCTCAAGACACCATCAAACAGAAGTGTGTGCTGATGATATCCCTCTGTATCTTGTACTCAGAACCTACAGGCTCAAGCAATTAATTTTTCAATTGGATTACTTGGATAATCACAGGAAAGGCTATGGATGGTAAAAACTATCAAGGATGCTTTTGAGGCTGCATCTGCTAATCTTCCCACAAAAAGGATGAAAATAAAAATCCACTTCTCTTACAACTTTTGGGCTCATAAACAAAAAGGAATATGGAAATTCATAAATTAGCATGCAAAGAAAAAGACTTTTTTTTTTTAACTCTTGAGGATTTATACAGTCTGGTCTCAGGGGAATAGTTTTTCTCAAATTTTATTTTGAAGCTGCCTTGAATATCTGGCACATGGCCCAGACTGCCTTCAAATGCTGTCCAAGCCCCCCAGCCCTGCAGACCCTGCTCAGAAGTTGGGGGCTTTATTAAAGAGACATTATCTGAGAGGGCTCCTATATCCAATGACAGGAATGACATTTTAGTGGCTAGAAAGCCACAAATGAGCATGATACTACATGACTGAAAGCTATGTGTCGAAGATTGGGTGGGGAAAAAGAACTGTCCCCAGTATAAAATCATACTTGACCTAGTGAGAATACAATGTGTAATCCTCCACCAGATTCAGCAAGAGAAAAGGACAGTTACAGGTATGGGATGGGAGGCGCATGGGGGACCTAAGCAAGTCCAAATAAAGCCTGCAGATTCATTTCGTGGTCTCTAGTGCCTATAACCTTCCACATTTTGACAAATGCATTGCAAGTTTGATGCGAACACTGGGGGCTGGGGATGAGGGTGGGGGGCGTAACTGGCAAGCGGGAGTCTGTGTCTACCTGTAACTAGACCATAATCATGAAAGAGGAACACTGTGGGGACTGGGGAGTGGGTGGGTGGGATGCAGAAACCCTAGGTAATTTAATTAAGGTATATTTTTCTAAAACCTAAAATCATTCCAAAAGTAAGAGTTCATCAAGAAAAACATAAGCATAGAAAAGAAACCCCATGATAGTTTGCATTTTAAAAAAACATCTTGTCATTTGGGAAAAGAGTAACCATAAATGATTCTGATCATACCACAAGCAAAGCACTGCAGAGCCAGAAACAAGAAGCTTTGCTGTTCTGCTCTTCTCACAAGAGGAGTTCCCACTCATGCTAAGAGACATTCTGTCTGTAATGTACTTCCTTGCAAACAGAAGGACCTGACTTCAATCCCAGAATCCATGTTTAAAAAAAAAAAAACTGGCTATGTTACCAGGCATGGTGACTCCTGCCTGCCTTTAATCCCACAGGTTGGCAGGTGGATCTCTATGAGTTCAAACCTAAACTGCTCACTGTAGAAAGTTCGAGGCCAGCCAAGGCTACATAGTGAGGCCCTGTCTTTTAATAATAATAATATCAACAATAGTAATGTGTCCATCAATCAAAAGGATCATCTTACAGTGCTGACCCAGCACCAATCAACACGTGGCTTGTAAAACATGGAATCATCACCACGAACAAAAGGCCAATAAAGAACTTATCACTGAAGCTCTGCTAGGACATACCAGAAACTGCCTGCTGCAGCAAATGCTCCTATTCTATCAGAAGAAGACCAGGCCTGGTGGTCCATGTGCAGCTTAGGGTTTGACTACCCATCCGTGTTGCTCATGGGCATGGCAACATAAAGAGGCTATATATCACTTACAAGACCTGGGCAAACATGTCGAATTGATTTTAAAATAATAGTGTAAGTAATAGCAGTATTATCTTGTTTAACATAATCTCTACAGTCAGGTATCTCCAGAGAGCTGACTCAGTGGTGTAGGAAAATCCAGGTTCCCTCGGTCTCTCATTCACCTTCAAGAAGAATTCTCTCATGGTGAAAAAGAGGTTGCAGCAATGACAGCCATCACACCCTACATAACAGTAGTCCAAGGGAAAAAATAATCTCTCTCCATTAGTCTCCTCTTAAGGAAAAACTTCCTCAAAGCACCTATCACAGTCCTTGTAGTTCTTATTGGCTGGAAGAGGATCATGTGACAACCAGAAGACCAACAACAGAAAAGGAGAACAGAATTGTCAGGGATGGCTCACATGGGTGTTGCTTATGCCCTGGGAGGTCTTCCCCTGAAAGCCCATGTTCTACTAGCAAGTAACCAGTGTCTGTCAGCTCCCTCTGGGGTCTAGCTAGCTCTGCCTGAGTGGACACATGGACACTGACATGAGCATCATTAGCCAAACACAATTTAATTGCTCCATATGCAATGTTGTGGGTATGAAATTGCCCAGCCTTCTTGCCAGAGACCGGAGAGGTGCTCGAAACAGAGGGAAGGCACATACAAGGACACCATTAGCATGTAGACAAAGAACAGGAAGCCTAGGGCCAGGCTTCATTCTAATCTTTGCTCTCTGGGTATCTCTCCATGCAGGTACCAGGCTTCAGCAGGAATCTTGGATCTGTTGTTCAGCTCCCTTGAGCCCATGAGGAGACACAGCAAGCAACGCTCTCTCGGGAAGGACCCATGCGGACAGCTCCCTGGGGCTCCTCAGCCTTGGGAACCAGCTGGAGTGGCAACAATGCAGTCTTCTCTTGGGGATCCAGAAAGCAAATTCCTCAAAGCTTAATAGCTGAGTTTGTCCTCTTCCTCAAGGCACAATTCAGGGCCCTCCATCTCCCCAGCACTCTGTAAAGCCACTCCATGATATGCACCGAACCTCTGTGCATGCTCACCTTTCTGTTGAAGCGAGAAACCTATTTTGGTCTTATCCTCTCTTATTTTATCCTCTGGTGTGAAAGATTAATGTGATAAGCGAGTGACACAGGAGTAAGTGTCAAGTCCCTAATTATTGCTTTAATGTCTGCTTGAACATTCCTTGAAGGTATAGTGGGACTGTTGTCTCTTTAGGAGATTGGCCAGAGTGGCTCTCTAAGATCCCTTCAAACCCCAACAGTTAGATTCCACCAGGCAAAATGTTCTCTAGGAACGCTTGCTGCTTGCATCTGAGAGCTGAGGCAGCACAGTTGTTCTGAGCAGAGAGCGCTGAGAGAACGGCCACCCAAACACGAGGCGCACAGCTTAAGGTGGCAGGGAGGCAAGCCAAAACACACGGCAGGGTAAAGGAGCCAGGATGGGAAGTGAGCTCATGGCTGAAGAGTAGCTAAGGAAAAGAAAAATGGAACAAAATCCAGAAGGCTAAGACATCATGCCAACCAAGAAGAGGGCACACACTCCTGGAGGAGGATCCAGTGGGAAGCAGGAGAAATTAGGCATCCAAGACGAGTTCCAGGGAAAGGCAGTCACCAGAATAGCTCTAGGTTATGAGATTCTTTAGAAAACAAGAAAGAGTGCTCTAAGCTACATTTCCAAAAGTGCTGCAAAAACCATATGTGAAGAGGGATTTGTGGAGCACTAAAAAAACTGGTTATTTTTGCCGAGGTCCCTCTAGCTATGACACCATTTAATAGACCATTTAATAGACAATTACAAACCTGGTCGCCTTCATTAAAGTAAACAGACAAATGCCTACACAATAGTGCAGATTCCTGGATTATACTGAGAAGGACAAAGGGTGAAATCCCGGAGGCCAGGAACACTGCAGACTGCAGCTCGAGGAAGTGCACGGCAGCAGGCAAGCCTCTCATGGGAGACTAGGTTCTCCTGAGGCAATCACAGTTAGAGGAAACACACAAAAGCTTGGTGTTCCAGCTCTATGTGGTGTTTCTCATTCAGACCTATCTTTGGGTCTCCACACTTGTTCTGTGTTTCCGTGTCCCACAGAACAGCCAGCAATCTAGAGTCAAGTCCTGCACCAAGACAGGGAAAGTTTAGTCAAACCTCAATATTTCATGGCATCTGCACTGGTTTAATTACTGCCGATTTAAAACAAAGTAGAGTGACCTGGAAAAAGGAAGTCTGTAACGAGGATCGGCCTCCATCAGATTGGCCTGTGGGCTTGTCAGTGTGGCATTTGCTTGATTAATGACTGATATGAGAGAGCCCAGCTTACTGTGGGTGGTGCCATTCTTGATAAGGTAGGCCTAGAGAGATAGGAAGGCAGGCTGAGCAAGCTCAGGAAGCAAGCCAGTAGGAAGCACTCCTCCAGGGCTTCGGCTTCAGTTCCTGCCTCTGGGTTCTTGCCCTGGCTTCCCTTAATGATAGATGGTGATGTGGAAGTATAAACCAAATAAAATCTTTCTTCCCCAGGTTGGTTTTGGTACATGTTTTATCAAAGCAATTGAGAAGCAAACTAGAACTCCACCATCCTTAGTCAATACAGATCTCTTGGAAAGATTATAGATACCAAAGACATTGAGATAATTCATAAGGCAAAAATCATCAAAAAGGATACTATTTTAGGATGCACATACACACAGACTACATACACACATACACATTCTATGCACATACTGCATGTATACATTACATACCACTACTACACAACATACACTACATATACATGACACACATTCTATGCACATATACTAGCCACACTCTACACATACACACTCTACACACACTCTCTATAAAAACACAATACATGTACATACTACACGCAAACTCCATACACACTCTACACACACTATATAAACTCACACACACACACACACACACACACACACACACACACACACACACACACATACACACACATGAGCCATTGGAATTCCAAAACTCTTCCAGATTAAAGAATAATGTGAAATACAGAGAAATGCCATCTACTCCTCCAAGCTTGGCTCTGTCGGTCTGAAACTACCCAGGTGCCCTGCCTTTGATGACAATAACCCCCATGTGCTCACCAATAGCCTAAACTCCAGACTCCTTCCTGACACACTTGTCCACAGCAGCACCTTGGCTGGGCTTCCTCCTGACACTGGCACATTGATCCACTCTGTTCTCATCCCCTCTCAGCCAAAATTCTGCTTCCCAAATATGAAAGCCCACCTTTCTGCCAGACGGGAATTACCTTTCTGAGACTAGATTCAAGAAAAAGGGACCCAAGGCAACAGGAGGATGCAGTATCTCCAATGGCTGAAACATAGCATGCACCATTGGGATGAAACCCACTCCAATACCTGCAGCAGCCACATCTGTATTTGGAAGCAAGTAACATTTTTCTTGGTTTTGAAAGAGAGTTAAGTCAATGATGGCTTCTTCAGTTCATGGAAAGGTGCAACCCTGTCGGTTCACAGCCAGAGACAATGCATTGGGCCCTGATGAGCAATTACATTACTTTCGTTATGAGCACAGCCACTCACTGCAAGGAGGGTAATTTTCTGAGGCATGGCTCCCAAGTTACCAGATATAGGATTCCTTTTAAATATTAGGTAGGCTCAACAAATGACCTGTCCTTGAAAGCTGCCTCCTTCTCAGGCTTTGGTTCCAAGAAAGCTAGTTCCCTCTGCTCACAGCCACCCTCAGACCTTCCACTAGACCCCATTCCTAAGGCATTTACAAGTCCCAGGACATCCAGGTCACACCTCAGCTTTGGAATCATAAGCAGAAATACTCAGAGCCTCACCCAACTGCTATTTGGCTGTTCCCTTTTTGACTGCTATTTGGCTGTTCACTAAGACCAATAGAGTCTCTGTAGCTCAAGTTTGTTAGAAGGAAGGCTAATGATGCCAGTCACATTGAAACCTAACATGGTTTATAAATGCTGAGAGCCACAAATGAATCTTTAAAATTCACCCACACCAGCACATGCACTCAGCCCTCTGTGAGCCCCTGGGTTCATGGGCTGGCTCTGGAACTCCACGGGTCAGGAGCCATGTGCCAGCAGTCAAAGTGTATCCTGACACCAGAGCCTTCTGATAAAAGCCCTGAGCCCAGGAGATTGTTTAGCAGGAAACCTCCCGACCTCAAATAACGATGTCAATTGTCGGGGTTTCTTGGCAGTTTCGCATTCATCCCACTGGGTGGGGGACACAGACATTGCTTCTCTTTAAAACCTTCCCCACATACCAAACTAGAAGCTTATTGCTGTCCTGTCTTCAAGTCCTGGAGTCACAGAAAATCCATGTACATAAAAACCAGTCGTCTAATGGACTGACCAAGTAGCTCATAAATGATGATGACCATCTATTGTCCAGTGAATGGGGATGTGTTCCCTTAATAGTATCTCCTTTGGCTTCTGTTGCAAAGGGAAAACTTGCTTTGAAATTGAATGACCAGATCCTCCTACCTCCAGCAATCTCTCTCTCTCTCTCTTTCTCTCTCTCTCTCCCTCTCTCTCTCTCCCTCTCTTTCTCTTTCTCTCTCTAACACACGCGCGCGCGCACACACACACACACACGTGCTACATGTGACCTCAGTCTCAACTCAGAAAGAATAGAAAAGAAACACGCACAGTACTGTAGAGTTTCTCTACTGAAAAGAAAGGAACTAAGGACTTTGTAAATCTGCAGTTTCTGACTGGGAAAGAAAACATCAGGGAGACTTCAGTGCCTTCAAAGAGCAGATACACTTATGCTATTAATAATAATAATAAAATAACTACTCTTATTACTATTGTTATTATTCCTTTTTTTGGATTTTTTGTTTGTTAGTTATTTTGGAGGCAGGTCTCATTATGTATTAAGGCTGACCTGGAACTTATCCTGCCTGGCCTGGAACCAGGCTGGCCTTGAACTCACAGAGATCCACCTGCCTCTGTCTCCTAAGTGCAGGGATTAAAGATGTGTGCCACTACACCTCAGATCTTTTGTTGTTTTATTTTATTTATTGACTAGTTTTCATGTGCATGGGTGTTCACCTGCATGTGTGTTTGTGCACTACCTATGTGCAGTTCCCACAGCAGCAAGAAGAGGTTGCTGGAGCCCATGGAGATGATGTTGGAGGTTATGTTGGAGGTGATGTTGGAGGTGATGTTGGAGGTGATGTTGGAGGTGATATCAGTTGTAATCCACCATGTCAGAGCTGCGAAACAAACTTGGGTCCTCTACAAGAGCAGCCAGTGCTCTTAAGTACTGAGACATCCATCTAGCCCCTCTTTCTTGTCTTTTAATAAAGGGAATGACATCAATGTAACTATAAAAAATATCTAGACAGTTGTCTCTGACAGGTACTTGTTCTAAAAATTAAAAGATGAACTAATCTAACCTAGCTATATCTTTCTATATGTTCAGCTTAAGCTCAGGCATAAACTCTACTATGTTCAAGAAGCATTTACAAGGAAGATAAGGGTTGCAACAAAGGAAGGGGGTGAAAATGTACCTTCCTAATTTTTTGAGAGCATCTAGCTGGAGTTCAGTTCCTGAAGAGAGAGAGGGTTTTACTCTACTTCCTGTTTTTGTCATCAAAAGCATGGCCATGTTTTAACCTCAATTTTCTTCCAACCTTTATTTCATTACAAATAAAGGTGCTAATGCAGAACTGTATGTAATGAAGGTCTTCATAATACCAAGAGAGAAAATTAAAACAATTATGAAAGTAGTTTCTCATGGTGGTCAATGACATACAGCTCCAATTTAACTGTTGTCTTATTAAGAGGTGGCATTTATAACTTACCCTTTATTCTCATTTTGCTGTACAAAAAAAAAAAAAAAGGAGGGGAACCTCTTAGAGTTTATATAACTTAAAAAGAAAGTTCTGCCTGGATTCTCTACTTCCCTTTGGATGATCATTAGGAGAGCTTCCAAACTCTGTGGAGAGTGCTCTGCAGAGTGTATGAGCCTGGAGGTCACTACTGTCCTCCTCTGCCTCCTTTCATGACTCTTTAGGCACAGCTCTCCATAGAGATTTTGGGTGCTTGTCACATAAGCATGAGTTCCATACCCAGCACCTACATAAAAGTCAGACATTGCAGCACACACCTGTAATCCCAGGACTGCAGAGTAGAGACTGGAGACAGGTAGATCCTTGGAGCTCATTGGCCAGCTAGCTTAGCCAAATTGATGAGCCCCAAGTTCAGTGAGAAATCTTGTTTCCAAAACTCAAGTGTAGAAAGAAGGAGACAGATTCTTGACACAAACTTTGGGTTGTCACCTACACACAAATATACACACTCAACTGCAGAAATAAACACACATATACCATATGTGCCCAATAAATAAACAAGCCCTGGTATGTTCAAGGCTCTGCTTCTCTTTGTAGTTGCTAGAACATGACAAGATGCTGTGATCCTACCAGGAAGGCAGCTGTGCTGTGCCTATTCACTGACTCCTGGATGACTCCAGGGAGAAGATGATGTCTGCCTCAGGAAGCACTGTCGTTAGGAGCTGCCACAGGTTGCCCTGGTATGTTCCCAGACAAGCACTGAGAGAAATGGATCTCCAAAGGACCAAGAGAGGAAAAGTCTTGGTCCAGATCAGAGTGTGTCAGGCAAGAAGAGTGTGTTACCAGCACAAAAAGACACTTTAGAAAGCATATTGGACACCTACAGCGCTATCTCCTGAGATTGCTCTATTGCCTAGTGAGCATCCATGTAAAAGTAAAACCAAACACAAGTGATGAATAGCTCCCTCTCCATGAACCTTAAACTCTAGTCAGTGGATCTATTAATTGACAAATCTTATTGTTGGTAAGTTAGTTAGTTGGCTGAAATTTAATAATAATACTCACTGAAAAAGTTTCTGTAATGGCCACACTCATCACTATGGACAGTGGGAAAGGATATGGCCATCTGGATCCAAAGCATGTTGTCTATAATCTATGACCCAGCAAGTCCATTTCTGTTCTTCATTTTTGAAGATTATTCCTAAAAGGCTGAGGGTTTGGCTCAATGATGAAGCTCTTGTCTAGCATGTACAAGGTGGAGGAGTTTGGTCCTCAGCATTAAAAAAAAAAAAAAAAGCTTCTATGGGAAAAGTTTCCCATAAAAATATGTCTACTGCAGTATTATTTCATTAGAAAAACATTGAAAATAATTTGTATCTAATAAGGAGTTAAAGAAAAAAAAAAAGAAGTGCCACACACACGACGGTAACTCAACCCCATGCAATACTTGTAGAGTATTTTAAATTATTTATGATATTAAATAAAATAACAGGATAGGGAATTATATATACATAGAGTTATAATAGGAAAATGATTTGGGGAAAGATTTGGAAAAGTACCACCCAAATGTTAACATTAGTTAGCACTGTGGGGACCTGAGAGTGAGCTTTCTATGCTCTTACTTTTCTATAACTTTAAGTTTTTATTTCCTATAGTGAGCAAGTGTAATGTTTTTAAATAAGAAAGATGGCAAAGCAGAAAGAGCAAACACAATCTATGCCAAGAGAGAGGGGGGAGGGAAGGGGGTTGGGAGGGTAGAGGCATATGCTCATGTCCTACAGATAGTCATGTCCATTCCCTCCTGGGACAGAATAATGGGAAGTAGCTAAGGAACTTCCTCTCTTCCTGTTGTTTAAGTACCACAAAGACCAAGTCTCAAGAAACTCCTGCTAGAACTATCATTGCCCTACAGAGAAACATTTCAGCATTAACCAAGAGAATCTTCTAAAAGTTCTCTATTCTTTCAGGCCTAAAGGCTTGGAACATAATGGCAGTGGGGAACTAAGTGTTTTCTTCTTCCTCTCCATGCAGGCTCAGGGATGAACCCAGTCACGGTTATGTCTATTCTCACCACCAAGCTTTCTCCCAAGGCTTGGCCCCTGGCTCCAACTCCATCTACCTGTGCCTGGTCCACCTTACAAAGTTAAACCACTTCACTCCTGATGGACCTTCCACCTGACAAGCCTTCTCAGTGATGACATGCCACAGGAAGCATTTCCTTATGTCACTGAAAGCTACCTGACCTTAGAGAAATAGAGTTGAAGAAAGGAATGGGTACATAGGAGAAAACCAGTGATGTTTCTCTTTAATTTCTCTTTCCCAGTGCCTTGGTTTCTTTTCCTGTCACTGTAATAAAATACCTGACAAAACAACACCATTAACAACAATGTAAGGGAATTCAAGGCAGAAGGAGCTTGTAGCAGTCAATGAGCAGAGAGTGAATGCCTGCTGATGTACAGCTCCCTCTCTCAACTTACAGAGTCCAGCACCCCAGCCTAGGGAATGGTGATGCCCACAGTGTCTGGGTCTTCCCCCATCAATTCACACAATCACGATAATACCTCCCAGGCAGGCCTAGAGGCCCATTTCCCAGGTAAGTCTAGATTTTTTTCAAGTTGATGATTGACACTAAGCACCACACATATTGATCATTAGTCCATTTCCAATACTAAACACATGCATGTGTATTGAAAAAAATATATGAATGATATCTAAAGTGAAATAAACAAAGACTTTGTAGAGTCATGATATTTTCCTTAACTCAGTATCAAATGAATCATCCCTTCAGGGTCTTTCACTCAGAGCCACAGAGAATAGCCCTGTGACAGAAACTGAATGAGTACTTTTTTCTCTATACGTTCCAGTCCTCACAGATTTCTATTAATAAATATTTTAATCTATTCCCTGGTGTCTGAATGCAGTGCACACCTTCAATCCCACATAGTCAAGGAAGCTGGACACTCTTCATGGGAGAAAAATAATCTTGCAAAGTTCACTGGACAGCATACCTCATGATCCCTGTGATTTGGCTGCTGTTCCAGTCACTAGCCTGATCTACTTCCCACTCATTAAATCCTTAACATACCCACAGGAAAAAGACTAGAGTCTCTTATGAGCACACATTCTTGTCTTTGAAGACACTTTGAGCAGATGAGTCTTCTTATGAGCCATCTCTTTCATTTTACTTAATTATTTATTCATTCATTCATTCAGTTTAGTGTTACTAAAGATTTAACCCATGATGTCATACATGCTAGGAAAATACACTACCACTGAGATAGATAGCTTGGAACATACACACATACATGTATATGTACATACATAGATACATACATAATGCATATATACATATATAGATGCATACATATATAGATATATGTGTATCTACATATATATGAAGATACATACATATAATATACATACATATATACATACCTAATATCTCCAGCCCCTGTTATCTAAATTTTTGAAATTTCTGGATAGCCAATGAATATACTTACAAACAGTGTGGTGGCAATGGTTGCTTTGAATGATATTCTAGGGAAAATACTCAATTATATTCTGCAAAAGTACTCAAAGCTCTAAGCTAATATAATTTATTACCATTTTCCCATTACTATTGATTATCTGGTTCCACATAAAAGGAAGTCACATATTCTGTTAGGCCATATTTAAATAAAAAGCATTTCAAACATTTATTAAAAAAAATACTAGCACATATATTTCAGTAGTTTGGGGGAGGAGATGCATGTCTGAATCAAAGTTCTGTTCTCAGACCTCAAAGTCAGGGTCATAGAGCCTGGAGGCCAAAAGATAACACCTGGATAGAGAGGGACAAACATTCGTATACACCTCAGCTGTTTTCTTCCCTGAGCCTGTGTGCAGGCTGCCTTCCCAGCATGGGTCCTGCCATTAACTACCGAGGTCCTCTGGAATAGAAGCTGTTGTGGCTCCCTTTATAGACAAGGAGGGTGAGGCTGAGGGTAAATGTCCATCTAAGGTCATGGCTTCTCTCAAGCCCAGGCTGCAGTTGTACCACACAGTGAGGCTAGAGCATCCCCAGGCCCCACATGTCACATCACCAGTAGGGGCTATGGCATAAAGACAAACCATCTCCCTTTCACAGGACTGGACTATTTTACCTTCTGTCCTTCAAGAAGCTGGCAAGACTACTGTCCATACTTCAGATGAAAGTGTACTCTCTTTCTCCTTATTACCAAGACCCCTAATGTCACCAGCCTCCCGGTTCATACTGAGCCAGCAATGACAACTTCAGATATCCCACATGACAACTTCTGATATCCCACATGACAACTTCTGATATCCCACTGACTCCCACACTTCCCTGTGTTTATCTGTCCCAGAGGGGGGTGTGACTCTCTGCCTTCTTCTTCTAGCATCTGGGGCTCATCTTGACTCTTCTAATGACCCAGTGGGCTGCAGAGCACCATGCTGGGTGCAGATGTGCTACTCCCCAGCCGCAGCAGGGTACAGCATTGCTGAACCTCAAGTATGGGATCCACCAAGTGGTGATTGGGGAGTTGGCTAGGTAGGTTCCATCTGGGTGCCTGAAAAAGACCCAGATTGGTCCCCTAAGCAGGGTGTGTTGAGGACAAACTGGACTCTTTTGTGAGCTTCAGAAGTCTTTATGACCAGAGCTGAGCTACATATGGGGTGATGAAAGGTATTAGAAACAAGTACCTAGCCTTAGAGACCTGCTTTGGGAAAGTACCAAATTGGCAGAAGGCAGCATCAGCAGGAAAAGGCTTTTGAGATCCCAGCCTCCTTCTACCCTGAAGGGACCCTCTCCCTATCCAGAACACAAACACAGGCTTCCCCCACATCCCCAGGCTTTGCCAGCCTTTTCCAGTTCCCTGGCCAAGTCCTTACATGAAACTTTGTAACCATCCTTAGCACTTGTAAGATACATAACATTCCCAGTAGATGATTTTGCAGATGTTGTGCTGCCATGCTTCTGAAAGGTAGATTAAAATAATGTTCTTGCAGAAAGCAAAGTGGCCCTTAGATCACATTCACACAGTTCTGTCCTGGGTAGACTGGATGCATGATAGATAACCTGAAAGACAGAGAGTGGGCTGGTGTATCTGGGAACTTGAACTAGATACAACAGTGATGTTCCTAGGGATTCCCACAGACCTCCTGTATCCCATCTCCTCAACAGTAGGGTCAAGGGCAGGTTGACAGTGTCTCCACCCCAGACCTCATGAAGCAGAAGCTACAGCAGGAGACCCAGAGTTCTGCATCCTGAATAAGTTCTCTGGGTAAATCTGACCAGCATATGTGTTCCCTGTATCACCATAGAGAATCGCTTACCCAGTTCTGATCTGAAACCAACCACCCAGAGATCTGAGGGTTCAGGGCTACACACAACCAGGGAAGGAGGATTGGTCGGTGGGGATAGCTCTCATCACAGTCCCTGTCATTGTAGGGTGTTGTCAGCTTGCTTCTGAATGATTATGTTCACTGACCGTATATACCTTCATGGTGGCGGTTGTATACCATTAGCTGTTAGACAGGGATGGAGCCAGAGAAGGAGGACAGGTTTTGTAAGGATGACACTGTCACCCACCTACCCTTGGTGGCTTTGATATTTTAGTTTCTTCTATAACAGTGCCTAAAGCTCCTGCCTGGCTCATCTGACTCTCAACGGCCTGCTCTTATCTCTACATCCTCCACAGGGTAGGCCAGTTTGGGTATCCTGCAAACCTTGCTGTTTCCCACGCAGTACCTCTCACCTTGCTGGGCTGAGATGTTCAGCCTATATGCACTCTCTCCTCCAGACCCTCTTACAAAAGTCTCTGGTCCCACCCCTGTCTAACAACTAATGGTACACAACCACCACCGTGAAGACATACATGATCAGTGAACATGGTCATTCAGAAGCCAGTTGGAGAATACACCCTAAAATATAGGTGGAAAGAATCCTGGTTCATGAGAGGCTGTGGGCAGCCATGCCTGTGTCTAACATCAGCACCACTATGAAAACTCAAGAGAAGAACCAGGAGCTCCCTGAGCCTCAGTTTTCCCATCTGCACTGTAGAGATAACCTGCACCCTATCTTGGCAGCCGGGGGGGGGGCAGGGGGGTGGAGTGTTACTCTGCAGAAAAGGTGGATAAGGTAGGTCTTGATGAAAGATGAGAAGGGAGAAGAAGAAAAGAAGTGAGCGGTGAAGGAAAAAAGGAGGAAGGAGAGGTAAGAAGGGTGAGGTAGGAAGAGGAGGAAGAGAAAAAAGAGGAAGTAGAGGATTCAGGAAAGGAAGGAAGAAGAGGAAGAAGGAAAAGGCAGGAGGAAGAGGAGCATGAGAAGACAAGCAGGAACAAGAAGCATGTCACCATCTCAGGCCACAGCAAGCATCTTAGCTTAAGAGTTTAGGCCTGAGGATTTAAGGGCAACATCTGGGTCACAGGCATATTTATTTTCTTCTGTAACAGCCTAAAAACACAGAAGTAGAAACAGACTAAGTGAGATGCACTCATACCTGGGCAGCTAGCCTTCTGCCCTCCTTGTTAGAGAACATAAGCTCCAGCAAAGAGGCCGGGGTCAACCCCACCCCAGTTCAAGTCCAGGGCCCCCAGGTGAGGTGAGGTGTCACACCGGTGGCCTCTCTGGATCAGGAAGTGTCACTTGGACCTCTGTCAGAACTGAAAACACGCAGACCAACATCCATGGAAGGAAATGGCTACAAGGCCCAATCCTAATTTCTGCTTAGGGAGGAAGTCATGTTATTTGAGTTACTGTCAAAGTGAAGTGACCCTGTTGTAGACATTCCTTGTTGCTGGAAGAATAACTTCTTTAAGGCAAGGATGCCCCCCGGGGAGTTCAGGGTGTTCAGAACTGAGAAGGGACTCTGATTGAAGCTGGGTTTGTCTGGTTGATCTGCTCACTGACCTCTGACGGCTGACACTGAGAGCCAGGTTTCTGAGAGCAGCAGGGTAGGCTGGGGAATTGGGAGGCAGTCAGGATTGAGCTGGAAAGGTGGGTCAAAGACCCTGAGCATGATCACTGGAAGGACTGCAGCCCCATCTGGGGATTCCAGAGAACCAAGGTATTGGGAAACCACTTCCCTGAGAGCCAAAGGCCAAATTAAACAAGCAAACAAGGAAGGAAGGGAGAAACCATATAGACACAGAGAAAGATGCCCTAGGCAGCACCCTATAGGAGAAACAGAGAAGGGGGAGAGGTGGAGAGGCAGGAGAAAGGGAGCTGGCCAGGGTGGTCCACCTCCTCCTGCAGTCCGGTGCTCTTCTGGGACTCCAGGCACAGCTGAAGTACACATGGCAGAGAATGATGTAGCTGTCCTTGCCTTCTGGATGTGCTGTGAAAAACGAGTTGGGTCAAGGAGGACCTGTATGGATGGCAGAGAGAGGCAAGAACCCAGGAAGACATAAGCAAGGCAGGAGGAGCCTCAGCTATGCGCTTGCCAGAACAACTCAGGGTGTTGCCAGAGCCCCTGGAGCCAGTGTTGGTATGTCCTCACTCACTCTGCTCGTTGTCTCTGAGGATTCCATATTTGTATCTCTGAAAGCTCACATACTGAAGCCTTCATAGCAAATGCCATGGTACCAGGATGTAAGGCCCCCGGGTGAGAGGGTCACATGAGGTCTGAAGGCTGAGTCCTTGCAAAGGGACTTGTAAGGGGAAGGTGCTGACTGGTTCTATCAACCTCTCATGCTTTTCTTCTCCAGTCATACTCTTCTCTCCCTCCCATCCCATTCCTTGACATATAAAGACACTGCAAGAACTAGCAGTCTGAAAGTCTGGAAGCAGGCCCTCATCGTGAACCTTGAACTTGGGCTTCCAACCACCAGAAGTGTGAGAGGTACATGCCTACTGTGCGAGCTTCCATTCTGTGGGACTTTTGTGATTAAGGCAGGGTATCATGCGTTTGAGCATGCTGAGGTTGGTGGCCTCTCTCAGTACTCTGAACCCAGTCTTGAGCACTGCTGGACCCTTCACTGTTCTTTCCCATGCGACTACGTTGATTCGATCTTCTCTCTCTGCATTCAGTAGTGCTCATCTAACTGTAATATTGAGACTGGTGGCCATGCCAAGCCTGTTGAGGCAGCCAGAGCCCAAGTGTTTGCACTAAACTCCAGGTCCCCTGATAAAACCCCAAGAATGGAAACTGAATGTGCTTTTTAGTTGAAATCCTGCCTCCCGGGATCACTGAGAGGCAGAGACAAGCCGGGAGGAGCAGCTCGGTGCTCTCCATAGTTCGAAGGATAGGACATTGTGCATAGCAAGCTGGTGGGTCCTCTTTATGGGTCCTTTTCCCATAGACACAGGAAATAGACAGGCACACTACTGATGCTATTGCAGACCAGATTTAGTCCTGAATATCATGTGACCATGTAAAGGTAAAGACACAAAGACATCCAACGTCACTGGAACCTACAAGCATCCTCTGCTTCTTTATAATGACATCTTGGTGTCAATAATCTTGCAAAATTGCCAGCTCCTATCATGCATCTGATGCCATGTGTTCAAAACAGAGCTATAATGGCTGGTTTATGTTTTGACAGCATGATACTGATACAGATAAATGGTGAGTCAGCTAAAATATGACTGGTACTGGATATCCAAGGACTATGAGTCAGCACAAAGTGACTAACACCAGAGATGACACCAGAGAACCTCAAAAACAGAATGACGTGATCTGCCTATATCCATGCTTGTGCCACTTTGTGTAATTCTGTATAAATGAGCCTTTGTCTTCACCCGCCTGCCCGCTTCTGTCTGTAGGCCTGTGTGCCTGTTTTCATGCAGCCCTATACCAGGTTATGTACATGTATATGGCCTGTGTGTATCATTGTATGCCTGGGTGCCTGCCAGTGGCTGTCTGCGTCATAGCCTTCACCCAGAATAAACAAAGTTTGTACTTTCTACAGGCAGCACCTGGAAATCTCTTCAGTCCTTCAGCATCCCATAACCTTCCTCCTTTTAGGAATCCAAGGACTCACAAGGCACAGCCTCTTCCTGGACTCAGCTTACTTTGGCCAAGAAGAAGCATGCTCTAGGACAGATTAGGCCCCTTCTGGGGGAGCAATCTACAGACTCCCAGAGACACATCTTTTGTTCAAGGGTCACAGAATCATCTGTCCTGACTCCCTCCAAGGGCAAACAAAGCTTGCAATACATTGGGAGCTTTTCAGCCTATTCCCCGCAAGGGGGTATTTTTCTAACCAGCCCTACCTCAGAGCAGGAACGATCCACCTTACTTTAACCCCTCTGGTGAAAACATCCAAAGCCTTCTGTTAAGCTGCAAACACAGTGATAGAGAAGTCTCTTGACCTGTGGAGACTTGAGTAAGTTTATCTGCTATTTATATGGGAGGTAAGAAAAGAAAAGCAAAGCCAGGAAGAGACTCAGGAGTATAGAACAGTGCTTGGGAGATCCAAGAGACCATAGTTTGCTGGAGAGATGACTCAGCAGTTAAGAGCCTTGGCTGTTCTTTCAGAGCTCATGAGTTCGATTCCCAGCAACCACATGATGGCTCTCAACCATCTGTGATGGGATCTGATGCCCTCTTCTGGTATGTCTGAAGACAGCTACAGTGTACTCATACATAAAATAAAAAATAAATCTAAAAAAAGAAAATTTTAAAAACAGGGGGAGTTGGGGGGGGGGGCATAGTCATAGTTTGAGGAAGGGAACTGGAGTCTCCCAGGGTGGTTTTCTGAGAGGATGAGGCCGAAGCAACACAAAGCCTAGCTATGCCCATTACACCCATGAGGAGAACGTGGACATGCAGTTTAGATTGCTTATGGGCTTCTAATATAAACCAGACTTGGGCTGACATATGTACAAGACCCCAGGTTCACTCAGCAAATGCATTTGAGAGAGCAAACCCTACTCCAGCCCTAACCCATGACCCCAAGTTACACTTCTCCAGCTTGGTCCTGGGAACCAAGCCATAAGCTCAGGGCCTGTGGCTAAGCTCCTCTTTAGCACTGAAAACAGTGGGTGTCTCCCCTGAGCTCACCTTTCGGCTTCAGTGGGGAGATTAAAGAACTGAGACCTAACAATTTAGGGGGTTTTCTGGCTTTAAAAGTGCAAATACATGTGTAAGCTTGATTTTAAACACTGTAATCTTCTTATTTCCGGGCACTGACTGCACAGATAACCAAGCTATTTAGCCTTGGCTATTTTTTTTCCTTAGATTGCCAAAAAGATTAAACTCTAAAATGTGGAAACACAAATTGTTTTTTACAAATACAACTTTAAATATTTAGGCCTAAGTTATCACCTTACATATTTAATTAACAGGCATCAGTAGACAATGTTTCTCACCCTCTCCAAAATAGCCACCAGGCACCCCAATTATTGTCATCCAAACATAAGTCTAACATGCAGCATGGTTCATAAATGTGTGTGTCTTATACATCTATCTATATATACAGATCACATAATGCATAGTAACATGTAGAGAGGATGCTATATACATAGTGCCATTTACATATACTTAACACATCCACACACATCATTATAACTAGGAAATTAATTGCTACATTATCAGGTGTGACCTAGTCAAATGCAAAATTGTGGTCTTATTTTAGTCGTTTCCACCTATTTGAACACAGACATTTGCAGAGCCATACAAATAAAGCAATCCATCTTTTATTACCCATCACAGCAAATTCTTAATTCCTAATTCCCTCTTAAGCATCCCTGGTGACTTAGCCCTGACAGCAGTTTGTTTAAGATAGATATTTACTGCTGGGTCCTGTGGCCAGGCCTGCATGTCAGGAGGCGGAAAGGAAAGAATCATTCTCCCTTAGATTATTTGTGAAGGGGGGGTGGGGGTGATAAATGATGCATGCTGGAATGCAGGGTGCTGGCCACACCAGGGATCAGGTTGCAGATGAATGGCAAAACTAATATTTAGGTGTCCTGGCTCCATGGCATGCAGGCCATGGGTGTGGGAACCCCCGATTGCCTAGCTGCAATGATGGGGTGGCATCCACCCAGCCGGTCAATATAGAAGCATGGCTTCCACGCTTCCTCACTAAGCACAAACGGTCATTATTGATCGTAGCAGGCTGGCCAGAGGAGAGAGACCCCCCTGGGAGTCACAGCCTAGCTCATTCAATCGCAGCATGGTTCTTAAAAGATTTGATTGGACAATTGCGAGGTGAGGTATTCTGCCAAAGCATATTTGGCTGAAAGTCCTCTGCTCTCTTTCTCCTGACCTCCACACTGGGCAGGGAACGGGGGCTCGTGCTCCCTGGTTGGGGAAAGTCCAAATTCACCGGACAGTCCTACTTCCTGCATTTTAGGTTCATCCAAGCATTAATAGGACCTCAAGCCAATCCAGTCCCGAAGCAACCCCAGCTTGCTGCCCTCTCCAGCGGTTCCCAAGTCAGTCGGTGGCTGCATGTGAGATCAAGATGCATCTTAAACCATTTTGTAGAATATAAACCACAGCAAGCCAGTGCAACTTCTGGGGGGTCTGTTTGTTTTTACTAGATAGTGACAAATCTGCCTCCCCAGAAAATGCATTTAGGGAATAATTTTTTGAACACAGAACACAACACATATTCTAAGTGATGCAAGATGAGGCAGGAATCCCTGACAAAGACACACATTGAAAGCTGTTCCAAAAAAAAAAAAAAGACAGCTGTTCCTTTCTTTGGAGTTTGGAGTACAGTTCGTGGGGAGACAGCTTGTCTGGGTATGCACAGGCCCTGAATTCAATCCCCAGTACTGAGAAACGGAATAACAGTAAAATATTACCAGAATTTTACTTCCCTCTCACAAAACCATTATCAGAGAGAGAGAGAGAGAGAGAGAGAGAGAGAGAGAGAGAGTTTAAGAAGTAGTGTGAGAGAGACTGAGGGGCTAGGGAGAGACCTCAGTCAGTAAAGAGCTTCCTATGCAAGCATAAGGACCCACGTTGAATCCCAGGCCCCATGTGAAAGCCTCAGAACAATGATACTGAGGAACACAGAGGCAGGCGGGTCTCAGGGGCTCATTGGCCAGACAGCCTCGCCTAATCAGCAAGCAACACACATGATAGCACATGAGGAATGACAATTAAAGTTGAACTCTGGCCATACATGTGCATGTACACACACACACACACATGCCCCTGCATCCACTCAAACATGTACGTATGCATGCACACATACACAAAAGTGAATATCATGAATATCATAAGACCAGGGCATTTTTTGATGTGTCGTTCATTCCTGATAAGATGTTCTATGTATGCCCAGAGAAACAAAAATCACCCTGAACCAGGCCACAGAGAAAAGAGAATCAGGCTTTCAGAGGTCTAAGCAACCTTATCAACGGGCCCCCCTTTCCCAGCTGACTCTAACTACCCAGACCACTAAATTAAAGGTAGGCGGTTTGGCAGGGTCAATGCTTTCTGTTTCTCTCTGGCACGCCTGCCCGCAGTCCCAGCCCTTTAGCAAGTGAGCACACCTGCTCCCCCCGCCTGTCTCTGCCTCCTATTCTTCATTACACAACAGATGACCTATCTGATAGCCGCCTTCCCCCCTCGCAGGTTCCCCTTGCCAGCCTTCAGTGAGAATAAAGCCGGCAGCCCTTTTTATCTTCATCCTGCCACAGTTCCCATCCACTGTTTTATTTTTTTTTCTAAAGACCGTTTGCCAGCACCACTTGCTCAGTTGTACCCAGTGGAACAGGCAGCGTCTTCTGAACTGACAGTTCTGACTTTTTGCTGCGTGTGATTTTTCTAAAGCATGACAACCGCTTGCATGAAGACATGGCAAACCTTTTCAGAAAGGGAAGCAGCCGCTGGAGAAAAGGAAAAGGGAGAAAAAAAAAAAGCCTGAAAGAAGTGGAAGTGGTTGCCGAGGGAGCCAGCAAGACGAGTCTCCTACGGATCAATTTTATTTGGCCCTACCTTACAGATGGCAAGAAGAAATTAAAATCACATGATCTGTGAGTTGCGTATTCCGTGGCTACCTATACCTTGGTAAAGAGTGTTGCATGTGGAGAACTGTGAAGAAAAGATGCCACATCTGTAACCCAGAACCACGAGGCTCTGACCCTTCCAGATTTATGCACAAGGTGTTTGTGACAGCTTCAGTATCCATTGTCAATTGTGCGTCAGGTGCTGAAGCTAAGTGAAGATTTCCTCGTGAACAGGAACCGGCATCTGTTTCCTCTTCTGAACAGATCCTGAGTGTTGTTTCTTTTGCAGAGGAGTAGAGGTCCCATAAAGGACTAGAATGCCACGTTCAAGTTCAGTTATGATCCTAGAATCAACTAAGTCTGGCCTTATTGCACGGTATCTCGGAAGTGGTGTTCTTTGGAGAAAGCCCAGTGCGGCGCTGGTTGACAGCCACCAGACCATGGGCTTAGAATTGGGTCAGCCAGCAAACATCCCTTCTCAGCATCCCTGAAAAATTCCCTTAAGTTAACTGGACTTATTAGAAGTGTTATCTAGAAGAGAGTGAAAAATCACTGACTAAGAGTAATCATGGGTGGCCAGGAGTGGTGGCACGGGCCTTTGATCCCGGCACTTAGGAGGCAGAGGCAGGAAGATCTCTGTGAGTTCAAGGCCAGCCTGGTCAAGTCCAGTACAACCAGGGCTCTGTTACACTGTAACTCTATATTAATAAACAAAGTGAACCTGGGGGTGTGGGGGGGGACTGTGCTTATGACCTCTGGGTGCAGGAAGTGGGGATAGAAAGATAGAATGTACTAGAGCAGCCTTGGGTGCATAATTAGACCCTGCCAGAGGGGGTCAGAGGGGGAAGCAAAAATCATAACCAGATTTCTAATTTCTAATGCCGTAAAAAGCTCCTGAACTGTATGTGTAAAGAAACAGAGCTGAGAACACGCAAGCAGGCGACGGTGCGTACATGCATCTCTTCCCTCTCTTGACTGTGATGTGACCAGATGTCTCAAGCTCTCTGCCTCTGTGATGTCCCCTACTATGGTAGACTGTAACATGAATTGTGAGCTAAACCAAACCCTTCCTCCCTTAAGTTGTTTGCAAGAATAGTTACCACAGAGGCAGAAGTGAGAGCAGACTGTACCCATGAACTCATACCTGTGCACCTGAGCCTTGCGGATTCTCTGCACAGTTGGCCCCACTCGCAGCTGGGCCTACCTGCACCTCACCCTCAAACACACATGGAGTTCAAAGCAAGGTTCAGAGGAATACCTTTTTATTCCATCTTCTTCTCTCCTGTTCCCACCCGTGCCCACCCACATTCTGCCCTGGCTGAGTAGATCCTGTGACTCCCCTGCCCTTCCATACCACCGTCATCCTGGCACATGCTTCAGATCAGTTTTGTATGTTTTCCCAGCTCAGTTACCACTTGGGTTTGAAGGTTGTTGACAACACCTTCCCCAGAGCCTTCATCTTCCAAACCTGAAAATCAACTTTCATGGTGCGTGACTGGGTATGTCACACCCCTGTCACCTCTGCAGAGCCTGGACACAGCTCCTGTACATGAGTGAAGATTTACTAACAGCAACAAAACTTACAACCCAGGTGGTAAGCTCGATTGTCAGGCCTGCCAGCCCCTCAATACCTACCCTAGCAATTTAAAAAAAAAAAAAAAAATCAAGTACTGAAAGTAATTAGAGCTAACTCCTGACCTCTGCAAATGGAGACAGGCCCCTACCGGCCTTCAGCAAAGGGTGAGATTACAGGCTCCCCAGGGTTCAGGGTCTGAACCTAGACACTCCTTCCAGGCTCTTCAATGATGTACAGAATGATCTGAGAGAAAGCACCCAGTTCTCCCCTCACTTCTCTGCCTGTCCTGCCCACAGTCTTGCAGCTCTGCGAATGTTCCTAGAATTCCTGACATGGCTTGGCCCCTGTCCTAGGGTCTTCCTAGACTGACTACTCACATGTATACTTTAGACATGGCTGCTCTTGTTTCTATGGTATCATATTGGGGGAAAAAAAAAAAAAAAACAAGAACAAAACTGGACTGGTCACCCCAGTGTCGGTAGATGGTTCCCATAGGCCTGACATTCACTGTGCTGGGAATGTGGGATGGTTATTTTAAAACTTCTCTGTGGGTTCATTTTCTATCTTCCTCCTTCTAGACCAGTTTGGATATGTTTGGTCTGGTTTGGTTTGGTTTGATATTTTATTTAATTAAGATTTCCTCACCAAGCTTTTTATTTTTTAAGAAAAAAATATTTTTCTGTAGGATATATATATATATATATATATATGAATGAATGAGAGAGCCTACAGAAACCCAAAGTCTTGGTGTATCTGTATGAAATATCCCAAGTAGGCTGGAGAGATGACTCAGCAGTTAAGAGCACTTGTTACTCTACAGAAGACATAGGCTTGGTTCCCAGCACCTACATGGTTCACAGCCCTCTGTGATTCCAGTTTCAGAAGATCTGACACACTCTCCTGACCTGCACCAGGTACACATGTGGCACATATACATGCATGCAAAACACTCATGTGCATCACAATAAATAAATCTAAAAAAGATACCCCACAAGTGAACCAGTTGAGCAGAGCCATTCATAGCATAGGAAAGATAATAAAACAGTTGTTTTAAGCCACAAAGTTCCAGTGCACTGTGTTATGTAGCAATAGACATTCGCAATAAACTTCATTACTCAATCAGTACAAACACTAGGAGTGTTTGAGAGTCTGACATATCGTCTAAGTTCGTGGTAAGCAAAACAGGAGTATCTACACTCCTTGTGGTTGGGCCCCCTCAAATCCTTGTGCCACTTCCTCTTGCTTGACCAATCTTTCCTCATCCTTTCAAAAAACCCTGCTTTGTGCACCTTCTGTGTATCTAAAAAGAACTCCTACCCCTGTTCACCTTGGAGTCCTTTCCCTTGCCGGTTGTTTTCCATTCACACTTAACTTCCAGGATCAGAATCAACTGTTTCTGATGCACCATGGATGGATGCCAAGGCTCTCCCTGAAGCCCCCAAGCTGGAAACTCTCTGGGAAGATGGTGGGAGTCCAGGGGCATCAACTCATCTGGGGAAACCATTTGATGAAGGCTGACTCATCCAGACTACTGACCTCTCTTCCAGTGTTTGGGAACAGGAGGGGCAGCAAACATTTCTGCTTGGTGTTTGGAAAATCATTAACTTCTAGTGGTTATTGAAATGCAAAATCCAAAAGGATGATCCCAGGCCTGGAGAAGGATATAGTTCAGAGGTACAACAACTATCTCATCTGAGCATGACCCTAGGTGATATGGACATGGAGTGAGACAAAGAGACAGAAAGAAGTAATCTGATTTGTTAGCAAAGTACAACAGCGGTAGCCTCCTGTGCTCTGGAAAACGCACTGTCCAAGGAACACAGCTAAATGGTCCCCTTGTGCCTACAAGAAGGAAATGTCCTTTCTTGAATCCTCCTTCCCTTTAGAAAGAAGCTGATTTCCCCAAGCTAGTGAACCACAATTGCTCTGACTAAGACTCAATCTTCCAGTCCCATAAATATGTATGAAATCCTCCTTTACCTTTCTTGGAATTAACAGTTTATATCATATTGTCTCTGAGGCTCCCATGACCATCAAGCATTAGAGTTGAATTGCAGGACAAGAACACAACCTAAGTAGAGGAGTGTCATGAGTCACTGTAGAATTGTCAGGTTTGTCTCCAGATACAAATGAACCCTGCTCTGGGATCCAGAACCAGGGTGTTCTAGTCCCAGCCTTGTCCTCACCAGCCATAGGAAAGCAGAGAAGCCTGGAGGCTCTATAAGCTTCACCTGGGAAAAGGAATCAGGGTTCTAAATCCATGAACAGAGCTGGGGCTGGGGAATCTGCTGAGGAGAGCCAGGGGCACCAGACCCCTGCCTTAACTGGGTGCCTCTTTGGTTCCACTGAGCAAAGCTTTAAAGCTTAGAAGAAAGAAAGGGAATTGCCCGTGTCTTGGAGACTTCCCTCTGCCCTACAAAGACAAAGGATCCATGAGATGGCTCGGTGGGTGAAGGCGCCTGCTTTCAAACTTGATGACCTGAGTTCAATGACGGGAAGCAACATGAGGGAGGGAGAACACTAACTTCCACAAGTTGTCTTCTGACCTCCATACACACACACACACACAAATAATTAAAAATTAAGGACAATTAAAATGTCTAATGCAGTTTCAGTGGCAGCTATGCAAACACTTTTGTACTAATCTATAAAACATCTGAGTTTCTTCTCTTTAGGCTTACAGTGTGTACTCTACAGAAACCCTATCTAAGCAGGCCAGCAAAATAAAACACATGAGATCAAACAGAGCAGCCAAGAAACTGTAGAGTACCTGAGCTTAGCTGTGGAGAGGTAACATGTCCAAGATAAGCAACAAAGCTGTCCTGGAACTAAGATGTGACTATAGCAATGTTGTAAGATCCAAGACCAACTGCTTCTTCTATACAGCCAATAAACCACTGGAATTGTGAGTTAAAAACGTTTATATCATTGTGACAAAAATACTTTGGTCTAAATATAACAAAATGTGTTCAAGATTTGCATGAGGAAAAAAATATAAATTTCTAATAAAATTTCAAACATCTAAATAAATGGAAGGAAAGTCCATATTTATGAAAGGAAAATCCATACTGTTAAGATGGGAATTCTTCACAATGTAGTCTATATAAAAATCCCAGTAAGTTGGTTTGTGAATACTAACAAACTTATCTAAACGTTCACATGGAAGAGCAGTGGGGTGTACCCCCAAATCTTGGCACTCAAAAGGCTGAGGGCAGCTTTGCCATGAGTTCAAGGCCAGCCCATGCTATTGAGTAAGTCTCTCTCTCTCTAAAAGTCTTCCTCCGGGTACGCAATGATGCCTCCTTCTAAGGACCCAAGCTAAGTTCCCGCACCCATAGGGATAGCTCCCAACTGTCTGTAGCTCCAGCCACAGGGGATCTGACACCTTCTTCTGACTTTCATGGACACTCCGTGCACTTAGTTCACAGACACAAATGCAGGCAAAACACTCCTACACCTCAAATAAAAATAAATTAATAAATCTTTTTTATCTCTCCCAAAGGCTATGTGGAAAGGGTAAAAAGAAAATAAAGAATAATCTAAGACAATACTACAGAAAAAGAGTAAAGTTGGAAGACTGACAACCTCTGACTTCAAGATACTATACAGTTATGACGCTGTGCTGGAGAAAGAACTGATGGGCAAATCAATGTAACTTGTAGTTTGAATAAGAGTGGCCCCCATACGCTCATACACTCGAATGCTAAGTCACCAGGAAGTAGAACTGTTTGGGAGGAGCTAGTTGGAAGGGAATATGTCCCATGGCCTTTGAGGTTTCAAAAGCCCATGTTTGCATAGAGGGACAAAGGCCATCCAATGCAAAGAGGAGCATCTTTTGAACAAACAGTGCTGAAATCACACACAAACTTTACAGCTTTCAAAGCTCCCGCAAAATGGATCATAAGTCTAAGTGTAAAACTTCTAGAAGGTAGAGGAGGAGAAAAGCAAGGTGGCCTATAACCTGTGACAGCAGCCCCAGAAGTGTAACCATCTAAAGGAGAATGGTATGCTAAGCTTTCTGCTTCATGAAAGACACTGTTGAGGAAATAAAAGGACAGCCCACATGGGAGGAAATGTTTGCAAAGTGTGTAAATTATAAAGGATTTGCTTCCCTAACTTACAAAAACACTCCTAGAATTCAATTTTTTTTAAAAATGTCCAATTGGATAGGAGATCTGAATAAACACCAAAGACCCAGATTGCAGATAAATCATAAAAAAAAAATTGTCCAATCTCATGTATCACTAGAAAAATGCAAACTAAAACAAAATACTGTACACCTTTAAAAACAAGGTGTATAGCAGCTGAGTTATAAAGAGCAAAGTTGTCCTCTGTCCTCTACACACACTGATACATGTACACTGGACTCTTATATACGCACACAAATACATATAAATACATGCACACATTCACACACACACACACACACACACACACACACACGCAGTAAAATGTTTAAATAGGCATATCACCAAACTATATGTAAATCAATTCATGACAATGCACCCAAAATCATTGTTCATTTGGGAAACACAAACTGAAGCCCCAGTGGGGTGGCAGTTCCCATCCTTGAGGGAGGTCATAGCCCAATGGCTGACACTGGTGGGCTGGTGAAGACAAAGATCAGCTCCTAATTGGAAATATAAACTGATAAACTGATGGTGGCCAAGAGAAAGTTGGACTTAAAAATACATTTGCCAGTAATGAAGTTTCCATGTAACAGTAATTCCAGCCCCAGCTATCTTTCCAAGGGAACCCAGAACGCATCTCCACAAGACTCGCCTACAGATTATTCACAGTAGCAGTATTCCTTGCAGGCAGAATACAAAACAACACAAAGGCCCACAAGAAGGGAAAGGACAAGCTTGTGCTGCTAGTCAGTAATGAGAGGAAAGAGATGCTAACGCTGCCATCACAGGAATAAGGCTCAGAAGCACAGAGCCCAGTGAAAAGGCCAAGCCCACGCTGGAAGGAGGTAGTGTATGATTCCCCCAAGTGTGAGACTCCCAATCGAATCTAAACAGACAAGAAGTGGATTGGGGCTGGGGTGGAACCAGACAGAGGGACTGCAGCGGGGCCAGTTTCTTCTGGAGGGGGTGAAAGTGTTTTTACATTAGATTATGGTAATGTTTGCATGACTCTGCAAATTCACTGTAAGTCATTGCATTATATCCAGAAAGCCAGGGAAAGTCATAGGTGTAAAATTTACTCAATAAAGCTATTACCATAAAACCCAAAGGAAGAAAGGGGACCTTTTAAAAGCTATTTTGTTGTCGATATTCTTTTATGGCCTACACACACACACACAGAAAAAGAATTAAAAAAAAAAAAAACTTTGTAGAAGCTGGACATTGGTGAGGGGTGGAGGGGAGGACATGCTTGTAATTACAGGACTTGGGAGTCTGAGGCAGAAGGGTTGCCAGGAGTTTAAGGCCAATACAGCTATACAGTGAGTAGCAATACAGCTGGGTTACAGAGGAAGACCCTGACTCAAAAACCCTTCCCATGGGCTTGGAAGCTCAGCAGTTAAGAGTACTGACTGCTCTTCCAGAGGTCCTGAGTTCAATTCCCAGCAATCACATGGTGGCTCACAACCCTCTGTGATGGGGATTTGCTGCTGTCTTCTGGTGTGTCTGAAGATAGTAACAGTGTACTCACATACATGAGAGAGAGAGAGAGAGAGAGAGAGAGAGAGAGAGAGAGAGAGAGAGAAATCTTTTTTAAAAAAATCCTTCCCAGACATCCCCAAGAAGCTACAGAGGGGCAAGTCAAGACCGCCACCACAGAGGAATGGGAGTGGACACCAACTTGCTTGAATGGCAGATGAAAATCCTGAAAATCCTGGTTTCGTTTTAAGCCAGCACAAGCATAACATGCCATTAGGAAGAGAGAGACCAGGGTCTGCTCCGGGTTAGTAGTTCACGTCACTGTATGTAGAATGCCAGGGTGAGGCTCACCTAAGGCCTGGGAAACAGAGACAGCCTGGGAGGGCTGCAGCTCACACGTAGCATCACGCATGTGTAAAGTGAACAGTGGGAAGAGAACAGAGAAAGGCCAGGCAGAGGGAATATGGAAGGTGGGTTGAGAGAATTCAAGGAAGACGCTAAAATAGAAAGGGGGCAAAATCCAGTGTCAGCCAGACACTACAAGGTGGCCCCAAGCAGACAAGGACCTCATTAGGCCTTTCCTCCTACTGAGTATCCAGCACTTCGTTGACGTTGATTCCTAACACTGCTTTGCTTGGTATTTAGAGGAATGGGAAAGCATCTCATCTTTTAGGTACTATTGGGAGAATCTTCATCCCTGCCATCACCTATATCACAGCCTCTCTGTACCAGCCCTCTACCCAGACTATCTTCTACTCAAATCCACTCATCTACCTGAGGATAGCTATGTCCCTACTGGTAGCTTTCTGATCCATCTCATTCTCAAGAGCCCACCTAACCAGTCCAACTTAGGTTTCTTCAAGATTTTAGATGTGTCCAATCTCTCTGTGCTATCTAACAGGATGTGTGTGCATCTGCATGTACATGTTTGGGCACGCATGTTTACTGCTGCACCTTGCAGACAAGTATCTTGATGCTCAAAAACAAAACAAAACAAACAAAATCAGATGAGCTCAAATGGATATACTTGCCATGTTGAATTTTTAAAGCATCTATTTATTACTAATGCAACAGTCATATCTCCTTTTTGTTCCTCTTCCTTCTATACTCTCCTTCCCCCAAAGGTATCCTCAATCGCCTTCATCAGCCTGCCTCACGAGGACCTCCCTGCTGTCTCTGGCTGGCTAGGTGTGCCTGTTCCTTGAGGAGTCAGCAGAGTGGAGCAGGAGGATGCCTTCCCGGTTGGTGCCTCCATCTTTTCTTGAATCACGACTGTCCAGGCAACACTTCAATGCTTGTCTTTAATGGCTCACAAGTGGCTCCTTCTGGAAGCGATGGCAGTGCAGCCCATGGATCAGCCGGTGGGGATGCTGAGGCGGCAACATTGGCAAGAACTGCTGGAATGCTTCGCCTCCGAGGCACGCTAAGTGCCCACTGGCCTGGGATCCGAGGTCTGGGCTCGGGCTGCCTTTGATTGGGGCTGTGTGCTGCCAAGTCTCAATTAGCCGGCCTGTAATACAGTTGGTTCTGGCACAAGCGCTGGGCGGAATAAATCAAAGGATTCTCCCCAATAGGAACGAGTTCCTGACCGCCGTGTTTGGAGAGGCCACTGCCCTTTGCTGAGAGACATCAGCACCCGAACCTGTTGTAAAGTCATTTCCCCCAAAGAGATCTCCACAGTATGCTGAGGTATTGGAGTTCACACACTTAGACAACTCACTCACAGAGGCAAACTGCCCAATCAAAGGGGACATGTGGGGCTTTCTGAGGGCATGGCACTAGTGTTTGCCATGTGTGTCCTTCCAGGGGACAAAGGGAAGTGTTGGCTGCAAAATCATGACAGAGCACTCGCCCAAATGCCCATGCCTGCCAGTGACTGCTCTTAACACTCTCACTCAGAGACCCTGCCGGGTCGTGTAAGTTAGGAATGTGATTCACTCTTAACTCCACTAGAGGAAGGCTGGGTTAGCGCAAACACCTCCTTCCCAGTGCCTCTGGCAGTGGCCAACTGCAACAGTCTCACCTCTGTTTCTGTCATGTGAGCAGCTCCTTACAAAGAGGAAATGCTCTACTGAGCCTTGGAGACAGAGAACTGGGAGGAAAAAAAGCAAACTGCTTTGTTAAAACCAGCTGAGGTGACTATAAAGGTTTGAATCTAAAAACTTTTTCTCCAGTCAATGGTAATAATGCCGTTTTCTCTTGCTTTTCCAGGGAATAGGAGGAGCTATCCTGGTTTGCGAGTGTATGTATAGTAAGCAGAAGTCAGAGCATATTAAGGTCAGAACATCTAATCCAGAACATGCCTTCTTCCCTAAATCCAAGACTTGGCATAAGATCCATTCTAGCTTGTTGAGAGCAAGGATAGCAAGGTTTAAAGGACATCCCAAATGCTATCACTGGGTTAGGAAGAAATATGCTTTACACAGTGACATCAGATTTGGGGAGTATTTAGGAGTGTTGTCTCCAGGGCAACCCTCAGAAAAGCTGGGCCATTGAAAAGGAAAAGGCACTGTTGAGAATGTGACAGGGACACTGGAGACCTAGGGATCTACCCTAGTCACCTTGCCCATCCTAGTCACCTTGCCCATGGCATTTGAACACTGCGGCCAGTAGTGTAAAGATCTGGTTCAAGGAACCTGGGAGATGGCTCAGTCAGTAAGCTGCTTGGTACGTAGACATAAGGACCTGAGTTCATGCCTATTACAAATCCAGGTACATTAGAGCATGCCTGTGATCCTAGCACTCCTGTCAGGGCAGAAACAAAAGAATCCCTAAGGCTTCCTGGCCAGCCAATCTAGCTGAATCAGTGAACTTCAGATTCAGCGAGAGATCTGGTCTCAAAAATAAAACAACAAGACAAAGCAAAAAACCAAAACCATAGTGATTGAGGGAGACATTTGGCGTCATCCTCAAGCCTCCACATGTAGCTGCATGTGCGCGCACACACACACATACACACACACACACACACACAGGAAATTTGATATAAGACATACTTTCTTTCATGCATCAGAGGCTTTGACACAGGATCCATCCCAGTTTATGTTGGAACATCATCGGAAAGGATCTATGTGGCAAGACGTCATCCTTCTAAGCCATAGAGCACTTTGTGCTTCTCGGGGCTTATCGATTACTTCTAGGTAACAACACAATCAATACCATTAACGTAACAGACCCAGAAGAGGAAAACCTACCAGCTGGAATCCCATCCCTCTCCCTCCCTGTGAGCGCTGATCACCCAAGCCGCTCTCTTTTCTTCAGGGTTTGCCTGTGGCCAGCCGGGCCTCTCCTAAACCACTAGTGAAATTCTTTACTGCCATGATCTTTCTGGAGGTAAAATAGCAAGGAATGCTCACAGTAAAGCATTAAACACCTCTCAGCATACATTAAAACAAAACAAAACAAAACAGTGTAATTAACGTAGTAGGGATTTTTGTGATCACTCTAACATTAATCACATTATGTCATACATGTAAATATTCATACTGAATTACAGCGTGCAGCCGACATGAAGGCAATAAATGCCACAGTGCCTTAGACTGGCGTCGCCATTGTCAGGAACTGATTCCTATCACGGCACCAGAGGAGCAGTAACTGCTGCAGAGATCCACAGAGCCTCAAGTACTTAAGAACTGGCCTACAATTTAAAGAAATAAGCACGTAGAAGTCATCTGGTCTATCCTAACAAGAAAAGTGACTAGGAATCTCTGTATACTATATCCTTCTATACATAGCTTTAAACCTATGTGACCTGGGAGCTAGAAGAGTGCCAAGGGCTACTAATATTTGAAAGCAGAGAAACGGGAGGTCAATGGATAAGGCCGGGGGCCTTCAGAGGCCTTGAACGAGGTTGGGGAAAACTTACTCTTGGTGCTAATCACAGGAGCTGTCAGTAAATGTGACTGTTCTGGCATGGTCAAGTTGAGAAGATGGGAATGGATAGAGGCTATGGATAAAGATGTGAGTGACTGAATGGAGTAGGTATGTGGGAAATCTTAAGGCTGTGGAACAGATATGGCAAAGTGATTGGCTGTGGAGGGAGGTGAGCAGAGCAGCTGCCTAGCCTGTGTAGGGTTACATTGAGGCAGCCCTATCAAAATCTGCAGGCCAGGCTCTACGGGTGCAAGCCCCTTTAAAATTAAAAACCCATTTTCCATATAAATCTATTCGAGTTCTCTCACTTCCCAGATTTATTTCTGGCAATATCTTGTGTTTCTTTCAGGCCGTGAAAATTGTGATTTTTTTTTAAGGCTATATTTCTTGGTAAGTAACCCCAACATCATTTACTTTGCTTGCCAAAATTGGCCTTTCTATGATGTGAAGGATAAAATGACCTTCCAAACAGGCTGTTCAAAAAAAAAAAAAAAAAAAAAAAAAAAAAAAAAAAAAAAAAAAAAAAAAAAAAAAAAAAAAAAAAAAAAAAAAAAAAAAAAAAAAAAAAAAACAGAAAGAAAGCAAACTGTTATATAAAGGACGTGTTGTTTTTTTTTTTTTCAGGAAGTGAAAATATACACTTTAATTTCACAAGTTAGTAATTAGCATAGTAGGGTAAAGTCATAATCCAAAACAATAATCTTTATTACCAAAATAGAGATTAAACACAATTAAAATGAACAATATTACCAGCCATAATTGCTAATCAATTAGCTGGGAAGCTATATTGCTGCAATCTTCTAGCCTCCGGTTTGCCCTTCTTATACTCTTTCCACTTTTTACAATGTAAGGTAGAGTCTAGTTTAGAGAATCCATCTACAAAACCCTGCTTTAATTATAGCCTCGGTGTCAGCCAACACCACCTTGTCCTCTGTAGTATTTCTGCCCATGAGTCTGTGGGAACCTATCCTTAACTGAATGTCAAAGTTGGTTCCATCAGACATTTTCCAGTTCCGTTTGCTCCATGAAGCTCCTTAGCAAAACCATATGCCAGCATCAAGTTGCCTGACTGCCCTTGGCTCTCCCTCCTCCAAACACTTCCATATAAAAGCTCAGCCTTTGCAACTTTCACACTGCTCCGTGTCCATGCAGACCGGACCACATGATTGACAAGAGGCTGGAAATAATACTTTTGACTCTCATTACTCATGACGTAAAAAAAAAAAAAAAAAGATTAATTCTGATGCCAAGCACCCAAGAATCTAAGACCACATTCTGGGTTTGTTTGCAACATTAGAATTCTCCAAATGTAAAAAAATGACATCGACATCATCAAAGTGGTTTCGAAAATTAAATTCCATGGCATCCCTTGTGTGTTTGTCTTCCAAGTGTGGCTACAGATAATTTTCATATTCCAGGCCCAATAGATGGCTAGGACAAAGCTCTGAGGTCTCAGCATTATCTGTCCACAGAGGCCTGGTTGGCTACATCTGATCAGTGCAAACATTTTACTATGATCTGGATACCCATCCCCCAAAACCACTATGATAAACTCCTAATTCTCAATGAGAAAGTATTTGGAGAGAAGGCCTCTGAGATTTGAATAGGGTGATTAATCCTTTTTGAATGGAACACTGCCTTTCCACAGCCAGTCCAGAGACCTCCCTCAGCCTCAGCCCTCTGCCATCTGGGCCACTGCCAGAAGTCACCACATGTGCACCAGAGCATAGCCCCTCTCTACTGAACCTGGTGGTATCTTGATTTGGGACTCCAGTACTATAAGAAAGCCATGCTATTTCTACAACTTTCCCATAGCAGCCTGAATGCATCAAGGCAGCTCTCTTGGGAGGAGGGGTCCTTAATGAAAATTCCAAGGGAAGGGCTAGAGAGCACAGAAGACTATTATAGAAACACTATTTCCTTCAGGTCAAGAGAATGAAGTCTCTGGCCTGGGTAGAGATCTAACATCCAGCAGCACTACAATGGAACCACCTTGAGCCTTGTTCAAGGATAGAGGAACAGTTTATCCCCTGAATGGGATTCTGTATTTTTTTTTCCTTCTTCCTGGTGTGTAGCTTATAGAGACACAGCCATGTAGCTTCAGAAACCTACTCACGTTCCTGAATTCCTCAGGAAAGTAAGTGGGCAACATTTTCTCCTATCTTTGTTCTAAGTATGCTTTCCCCCTAACACTTTGGGCTTCACTCTCTCCAAAGCTTCAGTCCCTACAACATGGCTTCTTGTCTTCTGTGCGGCTGACCTCTGTATGCTGGCATAACTCAGACAGGATGGCTGTTTTCTTTCTCTTCTCCAAACTCATTCTCTGGATTTACAGCTTGCTAGCCATGGGGATTTTTTTTTTTCTTTAACTATAATAAAATTTTCTCAAGCTTCCATTTTCAACCCATTCTTAAATTATTTTATTAACTAGACTAAGAATCCCAAGAAGGACCCCCATTTCCCCAGGAGCAGTAAAGGTGCAGGTGCACATGCCTTCAGGTAGCCCCTCTTGTTGAAGCCCCCCCCTCTGGGTCTATGAAATCAGACTGCAGGCAGGCCACACATGGGCAGAAGTGTACACTAAGCCTCCACCCTGTTGCATACATAGCACCCATAGAAATGGTGGCCCATATGGGGCTTCTTTACCTGCCTAGCAACACCCACTGCAAACCAGCCAAGGGACAGATGCCATAAGCACTACTACTCTGGATACAGCCAGTGGTGATCTTCTTCTTTTGTTACTGGTATGGTCAAGAGTTTCTAGAAAGCAGCAGTATACATTACATTGAACCTTCGGTGAACCTGGCTAACTGATCAGAATCTTAATGACTGAAGAGAGGGTGAAATTTTTTTTCCAACATTTTTTTTTTAATTATGTGTATCTATTATGTGTTTACATGTGCGTATCTGTGCCACAACATACACATGGTCAGCGGACATCTTTCACGAGTCAGTTCTTTCCATCTACCATGTGGGTTCTGGGAATGGAACTCGGGCTGTCAGGCTTGTTGGTGAGTACTTTTACCTGCTGAGCTATCTCACCTGCCTGAGAAGCTGCCCACGTCTGTGTCTGTCCTAACATCAAATGAAGCCTTTGGGAATTTACTAACTTAGCAGACCACTAGCTTCTACCAACCCAAAAGTTAAGCACACCAGCCAGTAGCATCCTCAGCCTACAGCGAGGTGGCCCAGCTTCATTGTTACCCACCTTCCTACCTGATGTTTCCAGCACTGTGTTAGAAATTGTCTTATTTTATGACTTTTTGTTCTAAAACTACAAAATCTTCATGAAACTGCTGCCATGTTGGAACATGGAAGTTGGAGTATCCTTAGTTTATGTTCCTGGGTCACATCACTCATATTTGGCTCAAGATTTGAGCCAATTTGTCTCTCATTCCCTCTGAGGTGAAAGCCATGTTCCTGGTGTCATCACAGGTTTACTCTCTGGAGGTTTAGAACAAAGTTTCCACACAGGGTTTCCTCTGTAGCTATAGGCTGTCCCCATCCCTCAAACCATCAGTACCGTAAATCTATTCCCAGCAAAGAAAGTCCCCAAGGACCCCTAGTTTCTGCCCTGTCAAGCTGTAGAGATGGGCAAGTTGGCTTCCAACAAGCAGTCCTATGAGCTGTAAAGGATGCCCAGGAAAGGAAAGGGGATGGCTGAAAGCCACACAGAAAGTATGTATCAATACCAGGCCCTTGCTTCCCCATCACTGGCCTACCCTATAAGTCCCCAGTAACACTGCATCAACAGCAGGACCCTCCCTCCCCATCATGGGTCACCTCCACCTACCGCCTATAGTATAGGCTCATGAGTAAGTGCTAGGGTGCTCTTCACAGCCCTGGAAACAGGTCCTATCTGCAGGTCCCTTTCCCCCTGTTCTGTGTGTTTGGACCCTACAGTAGACCTAGGCTTGCTTGGCAATCCTCTATCCCAACAGAACAGTTCAGATTCCCCCAGTCAGGGCTTTTAGGGAAACAACCATCCTGAATCAGATTCCTGCATCAAACAAAGGCTTTGGTTTGTTTCTGAGCATGAAATGGAAAAGCTTAGCAGGAACAGAACTCACATGGATCAAATCTTCTCTCTGTTGGGTGAAAGCCACATGGCATTCTACTCTAAACAAAACCAGACAATTCATTCCCTGGACCCCAATGCCCTCCTCCTTCTGAGGTGAGAGAATAAGGTCTCAAACCCACTCCAGGCCACTGAACAGGAACTTGCACAGGGAGGGAGATGTCAACTCCGGCTCCGGTCTCATCATCTCGGAGAATAAAAGGCTTTGGGGAAATATGTTTTATTTTTGTAAGGAGCATTCTGTATGTATTTCAATTCAATGCGGAAGCAATTGGGTCCTTATCATTGGCTACCTACCATGTCTTGCAAAGAGACGGAAACAGAATATTATATTTGGAGAAAATTAAATCCCTCAGGGCCTTGAAGCACAGTGAGACTGAGATCAAAAGCATCCTAGCTTTCTGGACAGCATCTCCGGACGCTCAGCTCTGCCAAGCCTCACAGACAAGGCGGCCTTATTGGAGATCAACCAACCACTGCCATGCTGCTAAACCTTAAGGAAGACCCAGATGTGAGACTCACAGAAGGAAGGGTGTGACCTTGACCTCAGAAAGCCCTAACTCTATCCTCCACAACCTGCCTGACCTCCTGCTGATAGAGGCTTGGGGGGGGGGGTACACCATCCCGCACCTCCAGAACAGCCATGTTGCAGAACCAGGTGCAAGGTGCATGCAAGGAGAGAAACAGAGATGGGGGGTTGAAAACTTCGCTCTTAGATATTCCTGCAGTGATGTGGAATCGGCTCCCTTTGTTTGCTCCACAATGGATCTTATCTTTGGGTGAGGGCTGTGTTCCCGACTATTATTACCCTATATAAAAGGCTCCCAGGCTGTCCTCCCACTTGTTCAGCCGCACCGGAGTGGCATAGCAAATTTAATCGAAGCCCCAGCTCCTGGGAGAATCTTCAGGGAGACTGCTGTCCTCTGATGCCGTTATCTCCTCTTCCTTGTGTTGAGGAAGCATAAAAATCACAAAAAAAGTCATTCTGAGCATATTCTTCCTGATAATTATTGTCAGACTCTGAGATAAGTACCCTACGTGATGTAATGTGTGTTAGACTGGGCCCCTTGAATGCCAATCCTGCTGTGCCTATGGCCAGACAATGGCCACTGACATCACTGGGGCCTCTGTATTTTGCCATAGACAAGAGAGAGCTTTGATTTTTTTGTGTTTTGATAAGGCACAATCTGGGGGCCTTTATCTCTGCTGTTATATTTAAAGATGACATTCTAGCCCTGCCTTCTTGCCTATTGTCTTGACCCTGATTATCTCCAAATGTTGTTGTTTAGTCAAACTCACAGGCTTAATGAAAGGCCTGCTCCCAATTTAAGGGAAATTATTTAAATGCAGAGTATCCTATACACTGCGGTTTCAAAAAGAACTAGGTGGTTAATCAAAAGTTAATTGTCCAATTCTCATGCAGATTAGGGCCTCTTGCAAATGAATCCCAGGTTGGGACTACTAGAAAAAAAAAAAAAAAAGAAAGAAAGAAGGAAAGAAAGTACCATGCAACACTCAGGGACCTGCAGACTGGTAAACAATCAGCCTGGCTTAATTTGTAGTAAACAAAATGAGGATACACTAGGGGTCTCCGAAGGAGAAAAAAAGGTGAAAATAAATTAAAGCACAACATACAGATAGGATCTTTTTGTTTGAGGCCATCTTTCAAAACCGTAAGCTAAATGAGGAGACATCAGCCTTTTAATATTTACTGGAAGCTGTGCACTGGAAAATGCCGAGCAAGCCCATAATTACGCTGCGCCGTCTTAGGTGGAAGCTTGAGGCAGCAGATGGCCATTGTCCTCTGACACCACAACTTCCATGGCCGGTCCTTCCTGGTGTAAGTGACACAATGCCACCTCCCTCTTGCTGAGGTCTGAGGTGCTCTGACTCCCGTACTGTGTCTTCCAAGTGAATGTTAGTTCCCGTCCTAACTCAGAGAGCCTGCATCAGATCACAGAGTAACAACAAGAATGGCCTGTAGGCTCCCAGGAGAGGAGTGGGTGCTTGTATGCAGGCTAAAACCCCCAGAGAATGTGTCAAGAAACCAATCCAAGCCACCATCCCTTCCCACCCAACTCACCCAGTCTCTCCTACTGCCAGGCCTCAGCCATGGCTCTGGAAGTCACCCGGCCCACAGCCTCTTCTGAGTCTTTAGCAGAGTATGCACTGTCCCACTGGCCTCAGCAACCACAAAGCAAGACTCAAGATGTCTCTGAATAATTACTTGAGTAGGGATGAGGGTCTGGATGGAGAGGGTCGGCAAGGGAACATCCTCTCTCTGGACAAAAATAAGAATTCAGGATCCTTTCCCTCCATGCTTTAAATACAGCAGGATTAAAGGTCCCTGCTCCAGGACAGTGTGGAGATACCATGGGCCAAGCCCAACTATAGTAATGTCTGTGTGTGTGTGTGTGTGTGTGTGTGTGTGTGTGTGTGTGTGTTTACAATACTTGCCTGACACATTACACTCATTCTCAAATTCTGGGCTGAATTCTAGAAGACAAAATAAATCTTGTTCTCTTGTAGATCATCTATGTCCCTGTGTAGAGGAAATGACTGAAAATATAGGAGTAGAGAGCTGATGCTGTCACTCAGGAAGTACACCCTTCAACCAGACCCCTGGGGAAATAAATGGCTTCTTGTATGTCCCCTCCAACCACCAGCTCAGCAGGGCCTACCCCAGTTCCAGCAATACCAAGGCAGGAGTCCACAGCTGCTGTTTGAACAAACAGAAATAGCCAGGTTTGCGCACACCTTTAATCCCAGCACTCAGGAGGCAGAGGCAAGCATATCTCTAAATTCAAGGTCAGCCTGGACTGCAGAGTTCCAGAGCAGCCAGGATGAGACAGAAAAACCCTGTCCACCTGCTCCTGGGAAACCACTTAGGTGTCTCCAGGTAACCAGACATACGGCCACCTCTTACTCATGAGTTTCTGCCTTAGATCTTTCTCATACCTATGTAACAGCCTGGGCCGGCAATGCTTGAGCCAAAAGTAAACACCAGAGATAAAGCCTGGCACTGCTCTCCCCAAAGCCAGGGCTGCTCTCCCCAAATCCTCCAAGGGAGTCATCTTCCTTTGCTCTTCCAGTTTCTGGTGGCCCTTGGCTTGAGACTGAGTCACTCCCATCTCTGCCTCCGTTGTCACACAGAATTTTCATTTGTGACTGTGTTCTCACATTGCCATCAGCACGGGATGAGACCCGTCTCACCTGTGCATCCTACACAGTCATCTCCACAAAGACGAGGTCACACACTGCGGGGGTTGGGCTCAGGACTTGGGGTTAGGGCTTTATGTAAACCCCCTCTTTTCTTCTTACCTTGAATTCATCTCCCACCTTCTCCATTTCTACATGCAAGCTACCTAACACCCCAAAGGGATGCCCTCCAGAGGCCCAGGAGGGCATAATGCAAGAGGAGAAAATCCAGGAGGGTTATTTCCAAGCAGAGGGAAAGCAGTTCCTACTAGATGCCTGCCTTCATTAGAGAAGCCTCGCCATCCCGTTACCCAGAGCAGGCCAGTCGCCTACCAGAGGAAACCATCTCCAACCTCAGGCTCTATTCTCTTCCCTGGAGCTCGGGCTATACCACAGCCTTGGAGTACACCACCTAGCGGCCCTGACGGGAACTACAACCTAGACCATTGCTGGAATGAGTAAATCAGACCTGCAAACTGGCTATTCAAGCTGGCCACTCTGCTTCTCTTGAACAGTATTCCAGAGAAATCAACTCGTGCAGAGCAAATCATTGTTTCTAATGGCACAGAGAGAGGGGGCACCAGCTCACAAATGGGATTGTAGATGGCAAGATCACTGGGCAGTGCTGGTTTTATTCTTAAGGACTTTAATACACCATCACATCACTGCAGCTGGCTCGTAAATCTTAATAAATCTTACTTTCTAAAGAAACCTTTGAAGCTAAGTTGCCCGGGAGTATGTCTTCTCCAATCCAAACACCTGGGGGTCTTTAAATTTTGGCCACCCGTAGGCTTTTCCCCACTTGACCACCTGCACACAGCACCGATCTATCAACACAGAATGTCAATATTGATGGATGGTTGGTGTTAAGCGCTGAAACATAAAACTCCTACAGATATCTAATCATGCCCGCATGGGTCCTTGGGAAGGAACGTTTCTCAGGGCCAATTCTGTATGTGTTCCCTCTTTCTCCCTAGGCTGTGAGTTGCCTGCTTCCTGGACCAGGGTGGCAGGGAGCCAGGTGCAGAAGGCTGAGAGTAGTAGAAAGGGCTAGACAACCTATGATGGGGAACTCACAGCTTCTCCCACCAAAGAACCGGGACCTCCTGCCTGCCCCCAGCCATAGGGCCACATGGATCCAGTAACCACTGAGGCTGGGCAGACCTGACGAGGCATGGTCGGAAGGGTGTCGTGCTTTCCAGAGATGGCTGACTCCAGGTGACATCTTGTTGTGCTTCTATCCAACTGTCCCTGTTCCTGCCCAGGCTGCTGTATCCTGAGATGAGCTTGTGGAACTTCTGAAGGAGTGTGGCCCTCTTGGAGATGCAATTGCCAAGCTGAAGGTTCAGGAAGGCCCCCTAGAGGACAGAGGAGGAAGGCAAAGGGCCAGGAAGCCAGGCAGGCAGACAGACCAACAGACAGGGCCACCTAAAGAGGGGACAAATGGGAGGCCAAGAATGGAATACCAAACTGTGGGAACGCTCAGTGGTTAGATCACTGTTTAATGGGCTCGTAGCCTCACTGTGAATAAGCACAGTGCCTATCCACTAAGATGCCTTGTGGGAACGTGAGGCTACAGTGTCAAGTGTCTGTCGCTGATCCTGCCCAATGAGGAGAAGGATCTCAAGGGCACCATTAGAGCAGGGAGGTGAGGAAGAGGGAAGGGGTCAAGGGTCACTACAAGGGACCTTACAGAAAAGCCAATAATATATAAAGGACCAGGTTAGGGAAGGGACCCTTTCCTGAAAACACACCTTCTTAGACAGCCCTTTCTGTGAACAGAATGGTGGCCTCTCTATACGACAGAAGAAACTGAAGCCACCAAGACTGGCTTTTAGGGAAATCACAAACTGGAAGTTGATTGGGGGCCTGTTCCATCCTTAGGATCTCATCACAAAGCTGTATTTCCCTAGAATACTTTGAAGGTACCCAGACTCTCCTCAGACACATTAACCCAAACCCAAGACAAGAAAAGCTCTGGTAAGGGGCACACACAGGACCTGCTAGGGAGGGTTTATTAAATAGCAGCAGGCGGCACCCACCCTGCATGCCCTTTCTTGTGGTCCTGACCACAGGGCTAGCAAGGACAGAGCACTAACTGCCTGCAGGAGATGCCCACAGCCTTGACAAAGCCCAGTCAAACCCAGGATGGCTGAGTTTCCAAGGATCTGGTGCAGTGGACATCCTTGATGTGTGCTTCGAAAGGAGATCACAAGGGAAATAGCTTGCCCTACAAGCATGAAGACAAGACTAGCTCTGGCTTGTTCATGGTCCCCACAGGTTCTGAAACCATCCTTCTCTGAGTCCCACTAGCCTGAGAGCTTGGCAAAGGACACTGCTCGCCCTCTGGTGGCCAGCCCCGGAATGGACGTCATCCACATTGCCTGAACTAGTCTGCTTCACATCCATCCATCAAATAGAACAAGGTCAAACAAAATGTACTTTTAAATGTCTCTTCTGGGTTACTATGGCAACTAGAGAAACTGTGAAACCCGAAGTATGATTAAGTCCCTCATTGTTCTATATTAATTTGAGGAAGAAAACAGCTTCATTTCCTCCGTTCCACATTCCTGCTTTCTGGGGAGCTCAGTGGGTTTCTATGGGCTATGCAGAACCCAGGCAGGTCAGGATATAATAAACTGGTTGTGCAGAGAGCCCATCCCCTCACCTCTTACTTTTGTAAGCATTTCTTGAGGTTATCTGCAAGGGAAAGCTCCAGAGTCACCTATTTACTCAGTCCTGGCTTAGCTGCCTGCTCTCTTTGGGAGTTGGGCCAACCTCTTCATCCGTTACCATTTATGACTTCAGAGGAAGACTGTCAAAATACAGGAACTCTCTGGACATTTAAATGAGGTGTGGATGTAAGTTATAAAGATTTTTTATTATTATTAAGTGTGTGTGCATGTGTGTGTGTGCATGTGAGTATGTGTGTGGGTGTGTGTGCATGTGAGTGTGTGTGTGGGTGTGTGCATGTGAGTGTGGGTATGTGCATGTGAGTATGGGTGTGTGTACATGTGTGGATGTGTGCATGTGGGTGGGTGTGCATGTGAGTGTGGGTATGTGCATGTGAGTGTGGGTGTGTGCACATGTGAGTGTGGGTGCGTGTGCATGTGAGTGTGGGTACCCACAGAAGCCAAATGCATAAGATTTCCTTGGAGCTGGAGTCATAGGTGGTTGTTAGTCATCCAACATGGGTGTTAAGAACTGAACTTAGGTCCTCTGCAAGAGCAGTACATACTCTTAACTCCTGAGCCATCTCTCCAGACCTTAATTTATTTTCTTCTTAATTTATTTACACTTAATTTATTTTCTTCTGCAGCCCTGAGCACATACCACATACTCTTCCAAGAAGTCCTGCCTTCTTCCTCAGAGAATACTGTCCAAAGCCCAGGTCTAGACACATGGTAGCATGCTTGCTGCTACCATGTCCATTGCTTTAAGAAGCCCTTTAAGGAATCTAAGGCATACTAACTGCCTAGTAATTACTTACCACTAATATTATTTCATAGTAAGCTCTGAGCTAGGGTCAGGGACAGACCAGCATATGGTGTCAGTCTTCAGTGAACTCACAGCTGAGCCAAGTATGCATAGTGAGAAATTCCAGCGTGCTGGGAGACGGGCTTTGATGGATACCTAAGTTGGTAAGGGTGTACTACATTAAAGTGCTTTTAAAATGGCGCCACGGAGGACGGCCATGTAAATTACCTTCTGTGGCACAGCTCAGTAAGAAGCAAGCTAAACAACAGTAAGAGTTACATGTGCCACCTTTGCCAGAGTTGTGCACCTGTGTCACAGTGGGAACGCTCTGTCATCGTGCCATATGCGGTACTCTGTGGAATTAGCTGAATAATAATTGGAATGCTATGTTCATAATGCGATGGTCACTGCCCTCGTATCTGGGAGGTGCTATGACAGGCAATTTATGAGAGGAGGGGGTGTGGCGTGGTGTGTTTACCAGAATGTTCTATAAATTCATTATTATATTTGGCTCCTTTTCTAATGCTTGAAAGCTAAGGAGCTAATTTGTTTTGGAATTCCCACAGTTTCTACCCATGCAGCTCAAATATCAGGGGAAAGGTGCTCCTTCCTGGTGGGGGCCAAGGCTTAATTGCTTCATCAGCTGGATAGCCCACACTCTGCGGGGAAAGACCTTCTATGTGCAGGCACTGGGAAAAGAGGGGCCTCAATGTGTTCCTTTCATTTAATTTGTTCAAGGATCCACTCAAATCTTGTACTTACCATGTCTTAATCAGAAATGGAAGCCTTGCTATGATAGGCTTCGGAGCCCAGCTTCTTAGATGGTGGGTCATGACTCTGAAAGGGGGCCATGAAGACTTTAGCAACAATAAAAGTTTCCTAAACATTCATAAGCAAACATTTCATTCAAAATCAGACAGACAAGGAATCTGAGGCATTTCTGGTAGTGTGTGGATGCTTTGGTGGTTTTGTTGCAGCGTCAGTTCGGGACATGCTCTGCACAGTAGCCCAGAACATAAGAGAGAGCCACTGGCCCAGCCAGAGACACAGCATAGCACAGTAGCCCAGAACATAAGAGAGAGCCACTGGCCCAGCCAGAGACACAGCATAGTCTTCCAGTTCTTACCAGACTCCTGGCCTCTGACCTACTGCCTACCCACTACCTCTGCCTCCCTGACACACACACACACACACACACACACACACACAGCAGGCTGTCACCTTTCACATTCCCAGACCCCACATGTGGACTGTGTGAGCCAGGAGTGTATATATTCCTATTATATACACTCTTGTGTTGCTAAGCAGGGTAACTGGCTTGTAGAAATTGTTTTACACTTTGATTTTTTCACTATAGTTTCCCTACTTGCTCTCCAGGTGTGAAGATAGCTAAACCTATTAATGTCTTTAATGTTTTTTTTTTAATTGCAAAGTAGGACGACTATCCAAGCTACATGTGGCAGTGCTGGCATGTAATCCCAGCACTCACGAGGCTGAGGCAGGAGGATATCACCTCCAAGGAAAGCCTGAGCCATGGAATGAGTTCCTATCTGAAGAAAACAAGTGAACTTTCCTTTGGGAGAGAAAAAGAACTAATAAAATCCATCCCACTCCCAAGACATACACTATCTATACTAGGGGAATTCATGTCTAATTTTTTCCAGCATAATAAATATATACAAAACAGAAAAATAGAAACATTTACATTGTTTAGAATGGGAAAATTCTCTTAAAATAATATTTAAAATAAAATAAATAAAATTATCAAAATAGTAAACAAAACTCAGATTAAAAAATGATATCTTTGATCACATGAACCTCTAAATCAGTGGGTCTCAACCTTCCTAATGTTGTTACCCTTTAATAAAGGTTCTCATGTTGTGCTGCCCCCCCAACCATAAAGTTATCTTCATTGCTATTTCATAACTGTAATTTTTCTGGTCTTATGAATTATAAAGAAAATATCTGCTTTTTTCCAATGGTCTTAGGCAACCCATGGGAAAGGGCCATTCAACCTCTCACTCAAGAGGTCGAGACCCACAGGTTGAGAATCACTGCTCTAAATGGTAGCAGATGCCAACAGTAAGCTAACAGTATTCTTCCTAGAGCATTGTGACTAGGAAATGTCCCTTCAAGGCTCCTGTATTAGAGCACCTGCATCTGGTGGGTGATGCTATTCTTGAGGATTGTGGAGCTTTGGGGGTCACTGCAGGCCTTTATGAGCCAGATCCTGGCCACTGTCTGGCCTCCTACCTGCCACTGTGATGTGACAGGTTGCCTCATGCTTCCACTGCCACAGACAGGAGCCATGCCAGGCGCCATGCCTTCTCTTCCATGATGGACTGAGATCACAAGCCAAAAGAAATATCTCCTCTCCTAAATCGTTTTTTGTCCAGCATTTTGTCACAGCACCATCACCATCAGTAAGAAAGGGTCACAAGCAAGAGTGTAGTCTAGTTCCTTCACAGGCCACATTTAACCAGGCAAGCATGCTCACTTACAAAAGGGCATCGGGTAAATCCAATTCCAAATAAAAATGCACTGGCAGTTCCCCATATTACTGTCAAAAATATGAGAAAGTAAGTGAGAATATAATAGAACAAGGACCCACAGAGTACTGTTCTGTAGGGCTCGGAGAATAATAGGGACGACCATGCTTTCAGTTTGGACTGCACAGGTTTATTAAGTATACAGCAGGCAAATGGAGACAGAACAAATACCAAGCATCAGATTGAAGGAAGCAGCAGATGGACAGGGAAACATCATCACAATGGGCATCCACCATGGCCAACAGAGATGACCACAGTGGTCTAATAAAGAGAGCAAACAAAAGGTAATGAAAGATCCAGTAGAAATTAATAGGGGAGGCCAGGCAGTCAGCTGGAGTTCCAGGTTGAGCTTTCGCTCTAAGGACGAGTTCTCCATGGCTGATCTTCTGGCTTCCCATCCCCTCTACAGGTGCTTCTTTACCATGGGATAAACAATAATAACATGTTGGAAGTTTTTTACTTTCCAGCTGTTCTCAAAGACATTTTTAGCAACATAATATTTGTTACTCTCCCCATCACAGAGCTAAGGGACCAGCCTGACCCAGGACACCAGAAGTAGGTGGACACCCGGAGTAAGAAGACACCTGGAATAGGAGGACAACCAGAGTAAGAGGAAAGAGGACACCCGGAGTAGGAGGACACCTGGAGTAGGGGGACACCCAGAGTAGGAGGACATCTGGAGTAGAAGGACACCTGGAGAACACCTGGAGTAAAAGGACACCTGGAGAACACCTGGAGTAGGAAGATACCTGGAGTAGGAGAACACCTGGAGTAGAAGAACACCTGGAGTAGGAGGACACCTGGAGTAGGAGAAATGTTCCTCCTAAAGCCATCTTCTCAGTGACCCCAAACAGCACAAACATGACAATTTACCAATTGTCTTAGTTAGGGTTTCTGTAATAAAGACACCTGTCCAAAAGCAATTTAGGGACAAAAGGGTTGATTTCAGCTTAAATATCACAATTACAATCCATCATGGAGGGAATTCAGGGCAGGAACCTGGATGTGGGGAACCAAAGCCTAGGCCATTGAAGAGTACTGCTTATTGGCTTGCCCTCAAAGACTATACAGCCTGCTTTCTTCTAAGACTGCCTAGCATGGGTGGCACTTCACATAAATCATTAATCAAGATAAAAACTCACAGACTTACCTAGTCTAGTCTTATGGCGGCATTTTCTAAATTAAGATTCCCTCTTCCGGGCTGGAGAGATGACTCAGTGGTTAAGAGGACTTGTTCTTGCTGAGAACCCAGATTCAACTCCAGCACCCACATGGTGGCTCACAACCATCCACAACTTCAGTCCCAAGGGAGCTAGTGCCACCTTTTGATCTCTGCAGGCACCAGGCATACATGTGGTATACAAACATGCCTGTAGGCAAAACACTCATATACATAAAATAAAACGCTAAGAACAAAGGATTTCTTCTTCCTAGATGTGTCTAGGTGTACATCATGTTGACAAAATCAACCAGCACACCAATATAATGTACAGGATCAAAGTTGATGGGTATTTAAGTCAATGTCATCTTGTAGAGACATTTTTAATAAGTACTCTGAGTGCACATTGTCTTTGAGCCAGTAATTACAAAGTTAACATGTAATTGCTATTGAAATATTGGTACACCTCACAAAATGTCTAAGGAGGATGCCCGCTGCAGTACTACCTAGAGTTGAAAACATTAATAGGGCTAGCAGTGTAGCTCAGTTGGTACAGTTCATGCCTATTACACAAAAATCTAGGAGTTGGATTCCCAGCAATGGATAAACTGGGCATGGTGGCCCACTCTTGCAAACCCAGCCCTTGGAAAGCAGAGGGTAGAGGATCCAAAATTGAAAGCTATCCTTAGCTACTGACAATTTCTAAGCCAGCCTTAGCTATATTAAATTCTTTCTTAAAAAAAAAAAAAACTAGATATGTTTGGGGAGTGGTTTAAAAAATGTAAAACATTCTATGCTATGGAATGTACCACCACCGGTAACAAGAATAGGGATTCCTATGTGTCCACAAAAGCAAAGGGTACACACAATGAGAGAATTCATTGTAGAGTTATAGTCATGATTCTGTTGGACTTTTCTCTTGACAGCTCATTTTCCTCTTCTTACTAGTGAATAAAAAATTTAAAGCTATGAATTTACCTCTACCTTCTGCTTTGGAAGCAGCCAACTTTTTTATTCTCCTTTTCTCCTGTTCTGAGAGTCACTTTGTAACTCTGCTCATATTTTTTTTAATTTTTATAAGGCTATACTGATGTATAAACATGGGCTTCACTGGACAATATCTCTGGGTGTGCCATATCTTGCCCAGCATCTTTGACACATCAGCTTCATTTAAATATTTTTGTACATTTTCTGTATGTCACTTTCCCCTATATATCATCTGTCTGCATCTCTTTAAATGTTCTGGTTAATAAATTGGATCGTGTTATTCAAACACAGATACTAAGTTTCAGTTTTGCTCAAAGCTTATCGAAGACCACCACCTGGCCAACTCCTTCCTTCTGGGATCTTCGATCACATTATTGCTTTTGTTGAGTGGTTCACAGGATTGGGATCACCACTGGGTACTAAAGGATGATCTTCTCTGTTCGTCCTTACCTGGGTGTCACCTCACTCCCCTGCGGCTACACCTCACTTGTTCCATCACTGAACACAGACTACAGAGCGGCACCCCATACTTTCATGAGCACAGAGCAGCCTCCTATGCTCTCAGGAACACTATGATTGTTTCTCCATATATTTTTTTTCCCCGAGGATGTTGGATGTTTGGCCATCCACTGGCTTCTTACTGAGCACTGTTACAAAAGGAAACTTTCTCTTAGAGTATCTATAGCCCTATTCTGTGTAGATGTTCATGTGACTTGAATTATGCCTTTGTTTTTTTTTTTTTTTGTTTCCCAGGAAACTTCTTCCCTTCTCTGGCACAGAGGAGCCCTGTAGCTCCCAATCTAGCTTGTCCATCCTCCTGGCTACTGCACTCAGGTCTCTGGAATGTGGAAATGGGTGAATGAGTGCTCAGGTAAACTCCTCCTGAGGGAGGTGTCCAGGTGTCCGAAGGATCTCCTCACAGTCCTGAATAGATATAGTTGTTCTTTAGCTCACACAGAACCTGGGAGAAAAATGCACACTTCTGGATGCTTCCAGACCCTTGCTCATACTTACTGCTACAACAAAGGGTGCTGCTGCAGAATTGTACCCAACAAAAACAATGGGTTCTCTAGTCCCCCTTCACCTGTCAGAGCTGGGGTTCACTGTGTGGAGGAAGAGGCAGCAGTATCTAGAGATGGAGCACCCAAGCACTATGTCTCAAAGTTGTACAGAAAAGCATAGGATACAATGGCATGGTAGTTACAGGGGATGCAGCCACACATGGCCTTTTCCCCTGCCCATATCAGAGGACTTCCTTATCGATCTGAGTGTGAGCATTGCAGTATGACAACCCGTTCCATGAGTGACAATGGAGGAAGATTCTCTCATACACGTGGCTGTCAAGAATCAAACCAGAGATGGAACGAAGCAATAGTCAAGGAAGCCTCACATGCTTAGCTTTTGCTGTCCAGCTTCTGGAATCTTCCCTAAAGACATGCCTCCATCATTATGGAAATAGAAACATGGAAGGCAATTTATTGCAGTATTAAATTGCAAATACTGGGAACAACCTTGGGGCCACATGAAAGAGAGTGGCTGAATGAACTCCATCATGTCTGCTCAATGGAATGACTAAACAGCTGTTCTAAGTGGAAGAAGCTGCCTGTGTATTAGTGATTTTCAAGGTGTATTGTCAAATAAAAGAATAAAATGCAAAGAAGTATATATATATATATATATATATATATATATATATATATATAGAGAGAGAGAGAGAGAGAGAGAGAGAGTGTGCAAAAAAAAGAATAAGATCATAAAATATACTTGCATCATTTATGCAAAAAACAATGGAAAGGTTAAACCAGAAATCAATGAGACTAGGGCCTATGGAGAAGGATAGAAGGAAGCTGGAAGAACAATGGGGCATTAGTGGGAGGAGAAATTCCTAAGGATGATGTATGCATAGATCTTACATAAAATCACAGTCTTAACTCATAGCGTCAATAACTTATAAAGGAACAGAAACATGAATAGGATGTAAGCAGAAACAGAAAAACCTAGATCACTTCAAACCAGTAACAAAACTATCTGAAGAAACTAAAGAGCTAATCACGTGACTTTTGTCTACATGTGTGTTCTGGTGCTAGGAATTGAACCCTGGACTTTGGTGTAAGTTCATTGGGTGATTTTACCACTGAGTTGCACCCCCAGCCTAAGCCAAGCAAATTAAACACACACTGCACACCCGTACTCTGACACTTGAGGCAACAGCGCAAACGAGCAAAATCAGACATTTCCTATCTAGAGAGTTGCTAAAAGAAAATCGCTCTATCGGACAGACAGACACACTTAGAGCCAGATCCTAGCATGTCACTATCATTCTCCAATAGGTTGGAGGTCTCCTTAGAGAGATGACTCATTTCCAGGCTATGAGGAAAAGAGGGTGGATAGGGATCTGGGTGTTATGAGCACACAGCTCTAAGGGAGTGTCGGTGGCTAGGTCTAGAATAAACAGAAAACAGAAAAGATAACAATAGCAATAGGTTACAGCCCATAAAATCAACCAAGAGCCGTGAAGCGGTACAGATAAATTAAAAACAAAATTTAAAAAATTAAAAAGAGGCATGGCTCTTGCTAACGCAGAAGTCTAATGAGACACAGAAGTTGAGGGGAGTTGAAAGCCACACTCCAGCCAGCCAGCAGAATTGTTGTTTCAGACAAGGAGAATAAATGGGCACTGAGGCCAGTAGGTGAAAATTTCTTGAGAAAATAATTATGGAATTTCAAAACCCCTTCCTAAGATGCTTAATTAGAAACAAGTGAATCCAAACAACTGAGCGGCAGAGGAGTTGGGCAGCTAACACCCTGACCAGAGGGAAACATACGTGATGAGCAGTAGTATAGACAGACAGACAGACTCTTGGACAGAGAGATAACTGTCTTCTGGAAAGAGCATCAGTAAGGATTGGGCAAGGTCTAAAGGTCTTAATACCATCTCAGAGATAATCCCCATAGTGCGGTCACTGTGTGTGATACTGAAGTATTTAGACAAACTGAGGCTGTGTCTGCAATTCATTCCCAAGTGATAGCAACAGCAGTATTTCCACAGAGAGGGAGAAAATAATAAGCAAATGTGCTAAAATATTAACATTTGGGGATTCTGGGTAAAAGCATCTTGTTGCTCTTTGCAACTTTTTTGGTGAGATTAAGATTCCTCCAAACATAAAGTTTTCTTTTAAAATTTGTCAGCTATCTCTGCATAGGGCCAATAATTCTCTTAGCGCTAACACTAACTAGGCTCCAGGCTGACCCCTAAAATTAAGTGAGTGCTTCTTACAAAGAGGAGGTGAAGCCTTTGCTGCTTAGAGTGAGTCTTTGCCAAAATCTTACAATAGAATCTTCTAGAAGTTCCAGAGAGTGCCCAGCTTTCCTGATCTGTAAGCCCAGACAAGTCTGTTAGCAACTGACAAAATGCATGCAGTGACTTTCCCGTAACAGGACTAAGAGAGAAGGCACAGGGTAAGTCAGCCTTCTAGAATGTTCCATGTGTCCTGCCTCCCTCCAGTTCAGGAGCTCGTTTTCCTCCCTGTAGTGCATCTCTCAGGACTGTCACTGTGGCCATCTTGGCTCGAAATTCTTGTTCATAGAATCTGATCTATTATTATTGAGTGTTTGGCAGTATCTATACCAGGTGTCAGGAAGGACACATCTGTCCCAGAGAAAGACCACTACCAACCACTACCAAAGATCTACCAACTCAGCAGTTTGACATGTAAAAATCTAAGCTCGTTTCCCTTTGGAAATGTTTCCTGTGTACATAGTCTCAGTTTGTATTTCTTCTCAAGTTAGGGAAATGCCAAGCCAGTGACTTCCAGCATGGGAAGATGGACGTTGCTTGGGTTTAGGGTCTGGATTTTCTAGCAGTTCTCCAGACCCTACTAAGCATATCCAACAATGATGTTCATTTCCCATTGAATCTAAAAATGGAGCCTAGAAGTGAGTGTGTCTGTCACAAGAGCCATGCTATACAGGGAGTAAGCTGAAGCTCCAGGCAATTGAGAGAAAAGCTGAGAGTTGACAAATTACTAGGTTATGAATCCTGAGCTCACATCTATATGTCTGGCCTTCCTCATATTGGACAAATGAGTAAATAAAAGTGTGTTTAAACAACTCCCAGGGGTACAGTCCTTCCCCAGGGGGCTACTAATATTCCAGATGCTAGGCTACTTCCCCAGGGAACGAACCCTTACTCCTCATTTGAGTAGGACATTTTTTCAGTGCTGTTATTGAGAGTCTGTTATCTCAGGAAATCCCTTCATCTCAGGGAAACCAGGAAGGTTGGGCATCCTTTATATCTGTGACATGCCACCAGCAGATCACACAATCTCTGCAGCTGTCCACATAGTGACAGACTGATGATGGTGAGGGATGTGTTGATGGGTGATGAGCAAATAATACTATCCTGGGGTCATTTTCAATGAATTCGAGTCATCTGAGACAGAGATCTGACCTCATAGAAACCAGCCGGTTCTGTAGTCTCTGCTTGCCCATGCTAGAGTGGATAGCATGTTTGCCCACTAGAGAAGCCAGATGAAGGCACAGCCTCAGACGGATAAGGATTTCATGCAGTGTGTCATGAGTAGACCCTGTTTCAGTCCTCTCCTATCGTGGGTGTAAGTACTAGCAGCCCTTAGGTGGCTCTTCTATATGGGCATTGATTTTGCATTTCCTGTGGCTTCATTCAGTCCTGTTCTCTTCCCATTGGAGACATGTCCATCACACAGATGAGCCTTTGCCTAGAGTTTTCCAAGTCCACAGTCAACAATGTGGTTCCTAAGATGTGCCTGTCAGCTGAGACTGGCTTTGCAAGCAAAGAAACCTCTCTCACCATTCCTTCTTCCTGCTGCTGCTAGCAAGCTTGTTCCAGCTTCAAAGGTTCAGTTCCTGCTATCACCCTTTCCAATAAACAAGCAAAGTTACAGGCAACTGTTTCCCCTACCAAATCCTAACTAAACCCGAGCAGACTCCATGAGATAGTTGCTAGTCCGAAGCCCATGGTGCCATCTGATGGGCAGCCCAGTGCTGAGCCTGCATGTGGAGCAAAGCAAAGACAGACGCTCACCCTTCTACACTGCGAATTAACACAAGGCTGCCTGTGTGCTTCTCCTGTCTTATGTGGTCACAAGCCACCATTTAACCCTTTCAAAAGACAGACAGACAGACAAAAAAAAAAAAACCAGCTAGCTGTTGTCATTTGTAAAAACAAAAACACACCTGCCAGTAAACATTCATAGTATGAAGTCAGAAGTCAGTAATGAAATTCAGTTTTTCTGGCCAAAAGGACATTCAGCCTTGAAAGTCAGTTCAGCAATTATAATATGAAATTGGCCAATGGTACAGTGTAGATGAACAAGTATCGTGTGTCTCAAAATAGTATTTGTTTGACTTTCCTTTCCTAACAAGTTTTTTAAAAACCATTATTAGCTCAGAGGTAGCACACTAGATATAGGCCACAGTGTGCCAAACCCAAGTGGGGAAAAAGTCACGAGTTCACTTTATGCATGAAGAGGTCGTGGACCCAGAAAGGGGGGAGGCTATCGATTCCTACTAGACAAAGGTTTGCCAACAAATCACTTTCTGCGTACAACCTGAGCAAGGGGTTAAATTCAGTTACTGAACCTCAAGGATGCTCCGTTTAGAAGTGGAGAAGACAGGCTGACCCTCCTAACACAGTACATTGGTCACTTTTCTCATTACAACTACCTGACAAGCAACTTAAAGGAGGGAGGGTTTATTTGGCTCACAGGTGAGGGGATACATCATAGCAAGAAGTCATGGTGACAGGAGGCTGAGGCGGCTTGTCACAGTACATCTGCAGCCAAGAGGCAGAGAGAGATGAATGCTCTTGCTTGCTTTCTCTTTTTAATTTACTCTGGGCCTCCCATTCATAAGTACATTTGGGGTACACCTTCCTTTCTCAGTTAAATCTCTCTGAAGGCATCTTCATGGGCATCCCTGAGCTGTGCTTCTATGATAACTCTAAAATACAATCAAGTTAACATAGAAATTGATCAACACCCACATCCTTACCGTGGGGTAGTGATGTCTACAATGATTTAGATATAGAAAAGAAATTAACCCAACCCAGAGTGTCTAGAAAAGCGGCACCAAAGAGGGCCCAGGAGCAATGACTGGAGAGCCACTAATAGTCAATGTGTCATAGTCTTTTTCTGGAAGGAGACTATGAGGTGGACATGCTTGCAGAAGGACCAGCTGAGAAAGCACAGATGTCTGAGATGTCGTGGCCACTTCTGACATCCCACAGAGCATGCCTGGGAAATGGGCACTGGTAATGAGTGTAAAGTGGCCGAGGGAGCCATGGAGCCACACCAAATGACTCTGTCTAACCCTAGCTGAACGGGGCTAAAGGTCATGAGAAGACACTAGAAGATCTGAGTCGTGCCAGGGACCTGGTTGGCATGCACTGTCGGGGCAATAGGTGAGGCAGGGGATACGACTAAAAGCATGCTTATCACAGACTCAGTGACCCACATGGGCTATGAATGAAGGCTGTTTCACCAGGAAAGCAGAAATGGACACATCTAGGCTACAGACTATCATGGCATTGGGTGGCCAGGGACCCCCACAGCCCAACTCAAGAGCCTATCTACACAGGCACAGAGACTGAACAGAGCTCAACAGTTACCTTGGAGATATGGTGGGCTGATGCCACGTTGGTCACTAGCAAGGGCGAAGGCAGAGGAAATCATGGGGAGAGGGACAGCAATGAGAGGATGACAGCAGGTGAGACCAAGTGGCCCACAGGGATGAGGAGAAGAGTAGCAGGCTGCAGGGTTCAGGGCAGCCAACTGTCAATGATGATTATCTGTTAGGACTCCACCACACACACACACACACACACACACACACACACACACACACACACACTTTCCCTTATGCTGACTTGACCAAGTGCATTTATTGTCTCCCAAAAGTCTTAGAGAAAGACCTTTTGGACCTTTTGAAAACAAACACACACACACACACACACACACACACACTCCCAACAATAAAAAGGACAAAAGATGTGACCAAGCAACTCTGGAAAGAATATACAAGCCAATTAACATGAAAAATGGCTCGTTCTCACTTGTAATCCAGGAAAGGAGACTTTGGCAAAGATTTGAAAACTCACAGTAACTGAGAACATGTCAGACAGATGACCAGTCTCCAGCAAGTCACAAAGCTCTAGTCACTGCGCCTTTGCTGCCCCAGATTCACTTCTGGGTGTTTTTCCTGAGGAAGAATAGGGAGTTCTCAGCCTCTGCCATTATTTGAAAAGAATGTTCACTGCAGAGGTTTCTTATGGAAACCAACACTCAGAAGTAGTTTAAATATTTAAAATAAGGAACTGGGCTGAGCATTAATGGTAGTGCACGCCTTTGATTGCAGCACGTGGGAGACAGAGGAAGGTGAGTCTGTGAGGTCAAGGCCAACCTGGTCTACAAAGTGAGTATCAGGACAGCAAGGGCTACACAAAGAAAAATCCTGTCTTGAAAACAAACAAAGAAGCAAATAGATAAATATTAAAAAATAATAAATTGGTTGTACAAGTTGTGAACTTGATAGACCTGCAATGTTGCCATCAAATCAATGTTTGAGGAAAACATTAAATTACTTGGTCATTTATATTGTGTTTTAGGTAAAAGAAATAAATACATAGAAGCAGATGATAGACAGATATGTGATTAACAGGTGATAGATGACAGATGACTGGTAAGTGATAAATGATTGACATATTGACAGATGGCTAATGTACAGATATATTATTGATAGGTGATAGATTGTAGATATATGATTAATAAGTAATAAGCATATTGTTTTAGATATATAATACAAAGATAATAGGTAATTAGGTAGATGATAAAATAGATGATAAATGCATATATAAACTAAAAATATCTGTATGTAAACTTCGTACATATGTATCATTTATAAACAGCGTGAGTAGTATACATACCCACTACACATATTAGTCTGTGCATATGCATTTTGACACATTAGCATATATACTATGCATGTGAATACCCACACACACATCTAGGTAGGTAGGTAGATAGATAGATAGATAGATAGATAGATAGATAGATAGATAGATGTGTATGTGTGTGTGTGCATCTATATATCCAAGAGCCTATCTACAGAGATATACAAAACTATATTGTATGTAAGAAAATAGTCATGCTCGAAAGTGGATGGTATATGACACATATTTTCATGGCACATTCTTTTTCTATACTGTATATCTCATTGTATAATTCCTATAGTATGTTGCTGTTATAATCAGGGTTGTTTTTCCAAGGAGGTAAACCAGGAGCATCAGCCAATACAGATGCAAGAGCCGCTGAGCGATGCTGGCCCGTCCCTGGGCTTGGCACCCACCTCTATCATACATGAGCAATGGATTCTTTTTTTAGAAAAAAAAATCTTGATTGTATGTGTATTATTAGTGTCTGCCTGCATGTGTGTATGTGTACCACACATGTGCTGGAGCCTCCGGGGGTCAGAAGAGGGTCACCTGAGCTGGAGTTACAGATGGTTGTGAGTCACAGCGTGGGTCCTGGGAATCAAATCCAGGTCTTCTGCAAGAACAGCATGTGTTCTTAGCCACTGAGCCATCTCTCCAACTCCATGCATCAGACTCTTGAGCATACCTGAATACCTCTTGGCGTTCTGTACTTCCCTCTCCTACTCCCTAACAGTGCTACATAAACCAGAAATGGTGGCAAATGCCTGTAATCCTGGCACTTGAGAGAGGTGCAGGCAGGAGGATCAGAAGTTGAAGGTCATCTTCTACAACATAGTGAGTTTGAGGCCAGGAGAGAGACAAGCTTTCAGAAGAAGGAGGAAGAAGGAGAAGAGAAAAGAAGAGGGGGAGGAAGGGAAGAGGGTAGAGAGGGATAGTCTTAAGTGTAAAAGAAGAAACTTGTAAAAGAATTAGGAGAAAACGGTGCAGGTGGGAAAGACAAGCAGGTGCTACTCAGGATGCAAGAGGAAAATAGATGGGGCCAGCCCAACACACAGTGGCAATCCATCGGGATTGGGGTCAGGAGCCAGAACCCACTCCTCTCAGCAACACAGTCCATGAACACACGCAGCACTGGTACCCAGTAGGTATACAGTAAATATTTATTGGATAAAAAGAAATACTGCCTGACTAATGACAAAATGAGACTCCTGGGAGTTGACTGGGAACGCAACTTATGGTCCCAAGGTTGCCCATTTGGAAAACTCCCAGATGCTTTAAGAAACAGCCCCCTGTTGCCCTTAGTAGCAGAGCCGAATGAGAATAAATATCTATCTTTCTTTTCCATAAGCTGCTGCTGCAGCCGCCTCCCCAAACCCCAACATGCACTTGATTTGAAGGACCTAATACAAAGTCCTTGGGATAACCCAGGGATGCTATCCAGACAGCACCCCTGGCCCCTGTTATTCCTCTAACAAAAAGGAGGGAGTGAGAAAGGCAAGATTCATTCCAATCTCTGGCCCCTGTTATTCCTCTAACAAAAAGGAGGGAGTGAGAAAGGCAAGATTCATTCCAATCTCTGTCCCCAAAACAGGGTGCAAATCTGAGACATACCTCCTATCACCCTCCACAGCACCCCACTACCACTCAAGATGGAAAGCAGGGCTCCCATGATTTTTCCCCCAGGTTGGAACACAAAAACTGTTCTTCATCAAACCATAGCAGGGCAGCCATGTGCTTTTTATAAAACTGATTAGAGGCCAGATGAAAGGAGCTGATGAGGTCAAACTGCGTTTCCAAGTCCCTCGATGTTGTAGGTGAGGGGAAACGCTTTGTATTACATTCGTTAAGAGTTCACCACTGCTTGATAAGAATCTTGAGAAAGGGCATGCATGTTGCTAAATTAGCTCTAAAAGGGGCAAGCTAAAGTAAAATAAATCAGAGTTAAACATGAGCTCAGGTTACCTACGCCAGAATTGCAGGAAGGAGTGGGCTGCTAGGGAGTGTTTGAAAGGAGTTCTGGCCAGGGTAGTCACAGCCAGGGCAGGAATGGGCCTGAACCCCTTCCCTGATTACAGCCAAAAGACCACATTTTTTTCACAAGATATTTCACAAGCTGAGAAGGTCTTCCATGGTGTTTTGTAAATTATAAGCCTCCTCAGGGAGTTTCAAACCCCAACTAGTCATTTTCCATCATTACTCAACTGGTAGCTCGAATGTTGATTCAACACACACCAAAGAACAATGGAAGAATGAGGTTCTGCTTCACCCCAGGCATAAGAAAGGCTTGGTACACGCCTTTAGAAATGCAGGGAAACACACAAGACACACACTGTCCAAGCAGAGCTTCTGAAATCTTCCATTTCTACCCTCAAGACATCCACTATGAGCAAACATTTTGGCTCCGACTTTCCACATCCTCCCACACGTTAATACAGGGAGGGGGCAAATGATGCCACAAAAATCCAACACCATGCACCTTAAGGCAGAGCTATTTTTCACCGAGTAATATGTATTCGGTTTGATTGAATATTCACCTGTAAGACTGCTCTTTGAGGAGTCTGGGGAGAGAACACAGTAAGTGCGATGCTTGCTACATAAGCATAAAGACTGGAATTCGGATGCCCAGCACCCAGGTTAAAAGTCCAGGTGTAGTGTGGCAATAAGAGTCTGAAATCTCAGCAATGGAGGGGTGGACACAGGGAGACCTCTAGAGTTCACTGACTACCCACTCTTACCGATTAGCAAGTCCCATGTTCATTGAGAGACTCTATCTTAAAAATTAAGATGGGCCGGGCGTGGTGGCGCCTTTAATCCCAGCACTCGGGAGGCAGAGGCAGGCGGATTTCTGAGTTCGAGGCCAGCCTGGTCTACAAAGTGAGTTCCAGGACAGCCAGGGCTACACAGAGAAACCCTGTCTTGAAAAAACAAAAAAAAAAAATTAAGATGGTAATTAGTCAAGGTAGACACATATATTAAACCCTAGCCTCCACATGCAAATACACACATATGCTTACACACATGTACACACACAGGTATATAACACTCACACAGCACACCAAAAAAAAAAAANAAAAAAAAAAAACCACACATGTACACACACAGAGCACAATTTTTAATCTTTATACTGCTTGGTATGGAACCTGGTCTCATTCATGCTAGCAAGGACTCTATCATAAACCACCCCACCCACTTGCAACCCTCCCACACATGCATGCACACACACACTCACACATACACACAACATCAACCAACACAACGAAGATGCAGGGCTCACTCTCAGTAGTAACTTTAAAGAAAGATAGGGAAGAGACGCATGAGAGCACTCCCCACCAGAAGCCAAAATGGCCCAACAAGCCCCACTGAGGGTCACAGCCTCATAACAGGGGGATACAGAGGTGGCAGGTGTAAAACTGAGGTTGGGGCATTAACAGGTCTGAGCCAACATCCTCTAAGAGATAAAGCCTACATTAAGACTCTCTTCTACATGGTTGTGTGCTGAGAGGAGACTCAGAATAATTGAAGAGAGCCCAAATCACCGTCATCGAGAGTGGAAAAGGAAACGTGGTGTTCAAACACGATGCAATGCTCTATGGTCATTTAAAAATATAAAAAAGAAAAAAGAAAAGAAAAAGAGGTGACTGTGACACAAGGTACAACATGGAAGAGCCTTTAAAGCGTGGCACTACTGAAACAAGCTGACAGAGAGAGACAAATATTCCATGATCCCAGTTTAGACATCAGCGCCTGCAATGCCTCATTCATAGAAACAGACAAAATGGTGGCCTCTGGGGTCTGTAGTGGGGCACATAGACACTGCAAGTATGTGTTCTATATTCTTTACTATTGTAATAAAATGTCTCACAAAAGCAACTTAAAGGAGAAAGGGTTGTTTGGGGCTCACAGTTGGAGGGAGGGATTACCACTGCACATCTACTAGCATGGAACCAGTAGCACTTGCAAAAATATAGAACACCCAGAACTCTCATACACTGTGGTGGGAAAGGAGATAGGAGGGAGGGAGGGAAGGAGGGAGGGAGGGAGGGGGAGAGAGAGAGAGAGAGAGAGAGAGAGAGAGAGAGAGAGAGAGAGAGAGAAAGGAGATGGGAGGAAGAGAAGGGGGAGGGAAGGCAGCAGGGAAGGAGGGAGGGAGGAAGAGAGGAACGGGGGGATGGAGGGAGGGGAGAGAGGAAATGTCGGAAGGGAGTCTGTTTCTTACGAGTTCACATACATAAACGTATGTATATGTGACCAATTACAATCCTCAGTATTCACTCTCAAAGAAAAAAAAAAACATGTGTGTTCATACAAAAACCAGTATGCCTGTGCCTAGGAGCTGTATTTATACCCAGAAAGAACTACAAACAACCCCAAATAGGTTATAAACTGTGCTACCCCCAACAGCTGGTAAACAGACACCAAAGTGGAGAAACTTGTGGACATGAAACCCAATATGGATTGCAAAGGCGCCCAGCTAAGTGAAGGAAGCCCACTTCAGATATATGTCACATACACCCCTCGACTCATGGATCTCTAGTTCTCCAAAAGACGACGTGTTAGTGACATCAGTGGTTGCCAGTGTTAGAGGTGGTGACAGGATACCAAGGAAACAAGAGTTGCGGGTAAAGGGGCTCTTCTGACTCCCAGTGGGTAGGCTTGCTGTAAGAGCCATGTGGAGCTACTGAGATGGCTATAGAGACGGCTTAGCCAGCAATACAAGCATCTGCCAGCAAGCCTGATGACGTGAGTCCAATTTCAGGACCCCTGTGGTAGAAGGAAAAGAACCAAATTTCACACATTGTCCTCTGACATCCACATGCCATGGGACAAGAATACACGCGCTCGCGTGCAAACACACACACAAATAAGTAAACATTATTTTAAAAAAAACTTTTTTTTTTTTTTTTTTTGGTTTTTCAAAACAAAGTTTCTCTGTGAAGCCTGGCTGTCCTGGAACTCTCTCTCTGTGTAGACCAGGCTGGCCTCAAACTCATAGAGTTCCACTTGTCTCTCCCCCCTCCTTAATGCTGGGATTTAAAGGTATGTGCCACCACCATCTGGCTTTAATTTAACATTTTAAAGAACCTATACAATGTCTTAAAACTCACACAACTAGATGTCCACAAAAAGACAGAACGTGCAATTTCTCTGTGTGTTAACTGGAAAGCAACTTCTAGAGGAACAAGCGCTTCTGTCTTTGCAATGAATGATCCACTCAACCTCTGAGACCATCTGCAGCTCAGCCACCCCAAACGTTCTCTGGGCTTTGATATTCACCAGACTCCAAAATATTCTTACAGCTGCGTCCACAACCATCTAAGACATACTGCTGCTAGTCTGGATGCTAAGGGGCTTCAACAGCCAACAGCTGCGTCAGCAAAGCTACTTTGTGTGAACTGACAATGAATTCCAGGTGTCGTGCTCAGAACCTTATACCACACTGTTAGTAAACTAGAGCGTGAAACCCTCGTTCTCCCATGTATGTCTGAAATATCTCGAGGGGGGGTTAAGGATGTAGCTTAGTCGGTAGAGAGTGTGCGTCTAGCGTGTACAGGGCCCAGGGTTTGATTAGCAATACTATATTGAACCTGGCACAGCGGTCCATGACTGTGGTCCGCTTGGAAGGTGGTAGCAGAAGGATCAGATGTTCAGGACATTCTCAGCTACTTAGCAAGTCCAAGGCCATCCTGACCTATATAAGAGTGTTCACAAAGAAAAAAAAAAATAAAAGAAGAAGAAAGAGAAGGGACTAGTGAGGTAGTTGTAATGACCTCTTTTCTACGGCTATAATAAAATACCTGACAGAAAGCAACATAAGGATTTTAGTTTTTCATTCCAGAGAGAGGGAATCCATTGTGACGGGAAAGACATGGCATGTGGCACAGCAGCAGGGCCAGAAAGCTGGTGGAGCACACTTTCCTGCACACACAGGAAGAAAAGAAGGAGAAGGAGAGAAATGGAGGAGTGGGAGGGGAGGGGAGGAGGAGGGGCACGGAAGAGAAAGGGAGGGAAGAGAAGGAGGAGGGAGGGAAGGGGAGAACAGGAAAGAGGAGAGAGGAAGGGAGAGACCCACCCCTCCAGCAAGGTTCCTTAATATCGCCAAGGAGCGCCCTCAACTAGGAACCAAGCATTCAGATACCTGAGCCTATGAGGAACCTTCTCATTCAAACCACCACCGTCAGTGAAGAACTTAGCCTTCAAGCACTCCGACACCTGAACTGGATCTACCAACTCATTCTAAAAAACAAAACCAAACAAACAAACCAAAAAATACGCTAGGAATAACAGTGCACACCTGTAATCCCAGTGCTAGGGGAGGCAAGAAGAAGAGAAACTACAGTCTAGCTACCTGGTGAGCTCCAGATTGAGAGACCCTAACTCACACCAACAGAGGTCACAGTGTGCTCTTGAGTCTGCGCACTGAGCCTGCATGGGACAGGTCCTCTCAACTGTCAGTCATGGGTGAGGGCGGGGCTTGTGGGATCCTACTCCTTCCTAAATTACAGGCCACACTGATGGACTTTGGAGAGGAGAAGCTGTGAAAACGATAACGACCGCACAGATGGCCCTGGGCAAACCCAGAGGGGCGCAGATAAAACCAAAAGGAATGATGTAGGTAAGAGATTGTCAGAGATATTGCGGCAATAGAATGCATTATATACTTGTGCGAAATCGTCAAAAAACAAAATTAATAATAAATAAGTAATAAGTGGAAAGCAACTGATAAAGGCATCCAATGTTGATCACTGGCCTCCACACAGTCTTGCACACATGTACATATTTGAAAATAAACGAAAACAAAGATCTTCCTTATATCTATAATGAAAAAAGTTGAAGAACTAACAGATGGTCCTACGCTACTCCGAACACCCGCTTACCCACATACTAGCTGTAAACCGACCTTTCACTGTGCCAGGAATCCTCCTAGGTGCCTAAATGAGAGTGACAGATAACAGATAGTTGTTCGACTCCTGCTAAAACTTCCACTCACAGCCGCAATTTCTTTTCTTCCTTCTTTAAAACTTCAGTGCAGACGCAGCCCAGAGGGCCGTTCTTTCTCATTTCACTGTCTGTTGGCAGTCCTTTGCTGAGAGTGCTCTGCACAAGTGCGCGTTGTATATTCAAGGGCAATTAAGTTGCTAATAGCTCTCTCCAAAGTCGCCTGCTGCAGATGATGATATATTGTGGAGCATCTGATGCCAGAGACGTAACTGGGGAAAGGAGGCTGAGTTTTTTGCTTAACTTGTTAATAAAAGAACCCTGCGTGGCTGAAGTAAAGAGCCAAAGTTTTGTACTAAGTGCTTCGTGTTGAACTTGACGTACAATTAAGCGTTGCCATGCCAACTGGCTTACGACGCACCTGGGGAAAGAGACGAGACCAACATATTTTTCCCACTTAGCCCTTCCAAATATTCTGCCTCTCTCCCTGCAAATTCCGTATGAAACACTTATGCGAGATAAGACGCCCTCCTTACACCAGATAGAAATGTTTTAGCTCATTAAATCTCTTCTTCTAGAATACTAATTCTGTGCTTGACTGGTGCTTTATTACAGATAAGAGAATAATTCAAAATTAAAAGACGTGAAATGGAGCCTTTTAAGTTATCACTCAAGCCATTTGAGGAGGAAAAAAAATCCTCTTGTATAAAGGGAATTTTTTAAAAATAAAAATAAAATGACACAAACATTTGTTCTAAGTTCTGAGAGCCCTATTTTACCCCATTTTCTGAACAACACTTAATGTGTAATATAAATAGCTTTTCAGGTCCTTGAAGCTGCCAATTCTAAGACATGAAAGTTTCCCAGCTGATTTTTCTCAGTGCCTGGCTCAAATCCAGTTGCCTGGCCGCCTCTCCTCAAGACTCGGGGGCTCCCTCTACTGGCCTGAAATCACAGTGCCTTAGTGGGCTCAGAAAGGGCAGGTAGGAGGAGACTTGGTCAGCTGCATCTATGGGCTCAATTAATAACTGTACTGTCCAAGCGGGACTTTCCAGCCCTCTTAGTCTTGGTAATTAGTCATAAGGTAAAACTTAATGTAAACTTTTGTTCCTTAAATATTCAAGGTACTTTGGTGAGGCTAGCCTAATAGACCAATATTGGAAGCAAATATTACCCAAGGCTGGCAAAATGTCCCCAAAATATTCTCATCCCAGGACTCTCTTCTCTAATCCCCAGTGACTTCTATCAAGCTTGTCCCTGAAGCTACTGACATCAAAATCTGTTTGTTTTCACAGGCTAGAGGAAGCCAATAAAACTGACCATTTTAAGCCAGCAGTCGAAATGGAGAACAAAAGGTTTTCTCTTCTGATATTTCCAAAATCCACCCCCCCTACACACACACACACACACACACACACACACACACTACAAAACTGAACTGTTCTGATAGGAGTGGGCGGCTGTGTCCCCCAAGGCCAGCCTGGGTTATGGGGCGGATCACAAGGGGCCAGTCCTTGGCCTGCAGCGGAAGCTCGCACTCCGGGGCACATTTCCTTTGTCCTCCAACATTATGCAAATAAGCAAATCAAATTAAGTACCTGAGAATTTTTTTTTAATTAAGGGTTTTGATTAGACGCGGATCTGTTGTAGGCAGAGGGAGAAATTTTATTCCAAAACCCCAGACACCCGGGCTTTCTTGCAGGTCTTCAATCAGGGCACATCTCCCACAATTGTGGGGGTGTTCATCACTTGATTCTCAAGTGGGGAGGCACGTGGGACACAGGGGCAAAAACTGAGCCTGGGAAAAGCAGAAGGGGGGAGAGAGAGAGGTCTAGAACATCATAAAAATCAACCATTTGCAGCTGCTCCGCTCTCTCACTTTTTAAAAAAAGAATGAAAGAAAGAAAAGAAAGGAAAAATCTATAGTCCCTATTTGTCGAAAAGCATTTTGCTCTGTGTTGTAAAGCAGAATTTGAGTGTTTTCAAGCTTCTAGCTAGACTGGGGGAGAAGGACTGAGCCGGGGCACAGGACTGCTTTGTCAGGAAGTAGTTTTACTAGTTCCTCTTCCTGGGGGTTTAGTTCCCACAGGGGAAGGCAGGCAGAAGCCACAGGCCCTGAGGAAGATTTTTGTAGGGTTCTCCAGTCTTCTACACAGAAGCTAATATTTTTTGTTGTTGTGTTTTCTCATTTGTTTTCTGGAAGAAAAGTTTATTATCGAGTGTACTGTCAGGGGACATCGGGTTGAGTGGTGAGTACAGCATTGCCTGCAGCCCAAGCTTGTTCAAGTAACAGATGTCAGCTTGCATCTCACATTCCCTGGGTTCCATGGTGACTGTCTCACACACCATCATACTTGATTTTCATAAAACTATGTGGAAGAGGTATTCTTTAAAAGATTTCTCTTTTTTTAAAGATTTATTTATTCATTTATTCATTTATTATATGTAAGTACACTGTAGCTGTCTTCAGACACTCCAGAAGAGGAAGTCAGATCTCATTAGGGATGTTTGTGAGCCACCATGTGGTTGCTGGGATTTGAACTCAGGACCTTCAGAAGAGCAGTCGGGTGCACTTACCCACTGAGCCATCTCACCAGCCCCCAAAAGATTTCTTTTTAATGTGTGTGAGTATGTACACTCTCTTCGGACACACCAGAAGAGGGCATCAGATCCTATTACAGATGGTTGTGAGCCACCTTGTGGTTGTTGTGGGATTGAACTCAGAAGCTCTGGAAGAACAGTCAGTGGTCTATAACCACTGGGCCATCTCTCCAAGCCAGAAGAGGTGCTCTTAAGTTCACTCCCACTCTACAGACAGAGAAATGAGGCTCAGGAGGTGAGTAGCTTAGATTCACACCCAGTGCCAGACATTGCAGGTGTGCGGTCCACACTTGATGAGACTGTAGGAAGGAGAGAAGGGCAGAGATCGTGGGGCTGACATCATCTTAGCAATAATAATTAGGCAATGCAATTGGATAGACACAAGGTGAAACAGGAGCACAGAAGAATGACAAAAGCTTACATCCTCCAGGAGCTGGCTGAACAAGTCATGTGACCCGAGGCAGCCAGTATTGCTGGACTGACTCTGTGTTTACTTAGGGCCACAATTCTTACTGAAGCAGTGAGTCCTGGGATGGGGCCAAGCAAGTCTCCTGGAGTCTCCAAGGGTAGGGTAGGGTTAGAACTCCATCTCCAGGAGGCAGGACATCAGAGACAAGTCAGTGTGTGTTGGGAAAAGCTACTGCCCTGGTCAGAGCCCTGCTGGATGCTCAGGTTCATCACTGTCCCACCCAGTGAGCCACAGGAGGATAGGGGTGGGAAACGGCAGCATTCTCTCACCTCATTCAGGAAGGACAGTAATCAATACCATCGCCTTCTTTACCTTATTGGAAAACATATATCTCAGTGTAAATGAAATACAAGTGAGTTATGAATATACCAAAAGACAAACAACCTTCCTGATAGTGATAAAATAATATTATGTCATTTTGCCTACCCAGCGGCCAAACATCCAAGACCCACAGAGTGCAGTTCTAAGAAGGGTGCAGGGAAAGATGTCACGTCCTTATCGTTGACAGACATACAAGCTGCTACAATTATGTCAGAGGGTAACTTGCCAACATGTGACAGAGGCTATTAAAATGCTAAGACATTTGAACATCACAATAATTTGAAACACATAGCAATGGAATGATGGAATGAGAGCATCCATTTGCAGTATTGTTTGTAAAGGGAAAGCCGAGAAATAAACTAAATCATGACAGGGCACAGGTGAGTGAGCACAGTGGAAATGTAAGTCATGGGCAGAGAGCAAGGTCTGCAGTTTTGTTTATTTGCATGGAAAGACATCATGGGCACAAATGGAACATAGGACCACACAGTATGAGCCCCCTACCTAGACACACACGAAGCCTGGAGGTACACCGTGAACCCAAGAGCTCCTCTGCTAAGATTTTCACAGCCTTGTGTTTTCAAATACAGATATTTTAGCAATCAGGTATTAATTTCAAATACTGAAGCTACATTATGTCTTTTTCTTTTTTAATGATTTATTATTATTATTATTATTATTATTATTATTATTATTATTATTTACACCCTAAATGTTGCCTCCCTCTCAAACCTATCTTGCAGAGTTCTTCCCCCCATCCTCCCTCCCCTTCACTTCTGAGAGGGCAGCCCCTGTCCTGAGCATCTCCCTTCCCTGGGACATCAAGTCTCTGCAGGATTAGGGGCATCCTCTCCCACTGAGGCCAGACAAGGCTGTCCTCTGCTACATATGTGCCAGGCACCTCAAACCAGCCCGTATATGCTCTTCTGTGTGAGAGTAAACCACATACTGCCTAGGAAACCAGTGTGGTGCAGCCTGTGAATTACCAGAAGAAAGTTTCCAATCAAAGAAAACTTGATTATTGTTGCAAAAAAATGAAAGCAGAAAAGGTTAAAGACTAAAGACGAGATAAAATACATGCTAAGATAAATAACAGTAAAGGCAAAATCCACTCAGTTGGCAGAGCGCTCACCTTGGATGAACAAAACCATTTGTTTCATCCCTAACACTATATAAACGGAATATAGTAGCCCACAACTGTGATCTCAGAACGCAGGAGATAGAGGAAGGAGGATCAGAAGTTCAAAGACATGCTATTCTGTACGTCAACGCTGAAGCTAGCCTGGGCTACATGAGACCATACCTAAAAAAGAAATATCACAAGGAGATGTAAATATGGACAAGACATAAACTGAAATTACGAACTAAAGTGATGAGAATCAGAAACACAGCGGCATATCGGCTCTCACCACGCTCAGGCAACATTTAGCGTGTGTTGTCACATGACAGGAAGTGACGTCATGTACACTGAAGCAAGGAAGAATACGGCATGAGAAACCCGTTTAGAGGACCCAGACATTAACCCAAGAACTTACAGGCACTTAGAAAAGGGAAAATAATAACTCAGATTCATGATCATTCCTGGGTGCTGGGAGTCCAAGATGTCAACAATAAACCCCTTAGCGTTAAAAAGAAAACACCGGCAGTATTTTTAAACATCTGTAAATCTTGAAACAGAGAATGTCTCTCTCACCATTATGCTGTGATCAAAACAGTAAAGGGAGGAATGGGTAGATTTTTTTCTGTTGGATATTAGAAATTTTTCAGTTAATTTTTAAACTTTGTTTCTTGTTTTTGTTTTGTTTTGTTTTAGATAGGGTCTCCTTATACAGCCCTAGCTGACCTAGAACTCACTAGGTAGACCAGACCTTGAACTCACAGAGATATGCCTGCCTCTGCCTCCCAGTGCTAGCACTGAAGGTATGCACCACCATGCCTGGTCAAAGACTAGGAAATTTATATAGAATAGCAGGCTTTAAACAAAAATAAAAGACAAAAATAGAAGAAGAAAAACACTAACTGTAATATCCTAAAAATGAGCTCCTTCTCAAAATAGAAAAGGCTCAAAAAAGTCAATAACAATAGATTTAAGTTAACAAAAAGTTCAAGTGGTCAATGAACATATGAAAGGGCAAAACAAAATTGAATATTTGAACAAATAGAAGGGCCTTTGGGGCTTTGTATTAGACATCAGACCAATGCCACTTAGGTCCCAAGCCAACCTCACCTGTTGTGAGATCTCACTGTCTTAATCCAGTCATTGCATAGGTACACTCAGAAGGCCTCCATCTCCTCTAGTAAGCAGAGAACAAAACAGAATTTACGCCAGGATCATGGGCCAAGGCATTAGTTTCCTACCATGGCTAGAACATACCACAATCAACTTAGCATCTCACACACAGATTTATTAATTTGTAGTGCTAGATGTCAGAAGTTGAAAATCGTTCTTGCTGGGCTCAAATGAAGCTATCAGCATAGCAGTACTCCTTCTCAAAGCTCCAGAGAGAAACTGTCTCATCTTCTATAGCACCTAGAGGTGGCTGCATCTTTCTGTCTCCCCATAATCTTTTGAGCCAGCAGCCTGGCATCCATAGCCCCATCTCTCTGTCCTTCAGGGACCATCATGATGGCATTGATCCAACCAGATGATCCAAGATTACTTTCTCAAGATCTTTAACTCACTTGGCACACTGTAACAGGTCACAGTCTGGGGACATTGGGATATGGACATCTTTGGGAGAGTGTTGTTCTATGTGCTAAATGACTCGATACAGAAAGGGTGACAGACAGAGCTGGGAAAGTGACAAGCATTCAGAAAGTTATGGCTAGAGCTGGCCATGGGGGTGGGGAATAGAGGAAGTCTTAAGGTAGATGGCAGAGAGGAAATTATAAAAGTAGGCAATAGCAACACAGCCTTTAAGGAAGCCCCTCATCTACCATCTGTGCCTGTGGGAGTCGGGTGTGCAGACCCAGCCCCACACGCGTGGCTATTTCCTGAAGCCCTGTTTATACTAGCAGCAGCTGTTCATAAATACACTGTGGAAGGAAGGGCACTTATCCCTTACATGAGTTAAAGGTTGACATGGGTGTTGTTATACCATGTGCTAGTTAAAGATACCAAAGCCAAAAGCAGCAACCTGCATCTAGAAGCTCAGAGCTGGAGGCAGAAACAGGCAGATCTTGGGCTCACTAGCCAGCCAGTCTAGATAACCTGTGAGCTTCGGGTTCAGTGAGATCCCGTCTCAAAAATAAGACAGGGAAGGAATTGAGGAAGATACTTGACATCAACCTCTGGCCTACGCGTGACACACACACACACACACACACACACACACACACACGCCAAAAAAGTAACAACTCATCAGATTCCATATGTGACAACTATGTCTTTGTGCTACCATATGTGCTGGGGCAGGGGTGGGGCTCTATATTGAAAATGCACGGAAAACTACACACAAAGTAGAATGCACCATTGCATTCTGCTGGCTGAGATGTCAGGTGACCCTGACTCCTGTGCTCCTGTGTATTCCAAACCTGTTGTACAGAGGGCAGGCTTCCTTGGCCTGGGAAAGGATGGGGTTTTCTCTTTTTAGGTGCTATGCTGCCTTAGCTACTTTTCTAATGCTGTGATAAGATACCATGACCAAGTCAACTTATAGAAGAAAGATTTGGAGGTTTACAGTTTCTGAGGGTGAGTCCATGACCATCACGGCGGAGAGCACGGCAGCAGGCGGGCATGCACAGTGCTGGAGGTGTGGCTGAGAACTGACATCTTAAGACACAAGCAGGAGACAGAAAGAGCAAGTAGGAATGGCATGGGGTTTTGAAACCTCCAAGTGTTATGTCCCTGGTGACACAACAAGACCACACCTTCTAATCCTTCCCAAACAATTCTTCCAACGGTGACCAAGTATTCAAATATATGAGACTGTGGGGCCCATATCCTTCAAACCACCACACACCACCCCTACCCTCCCAGCTGGAGAGACACCAGGAGTCTAAGAACCTTTGACTTCTGTAACTTAGGCTGCACATGCCAAATGCTTCCCCACTTCCTCAACCTCCGAGAGTTAGATGCAGGGCGAGATGGGAAAGTCAAGAGAGAACATAAAAACGAAAAATAAAGGCAGCTTCTTGGATTTATTCCATCAGGAATCTGATCACTGCTAACTTCCAGCTTCCTGTGAGTAAAACCCTGGGCTTCTTCCCAGGTATGATGCCAGCATACAGGAGGTGAACAGAGACCCCAGCCCTTCCCCACTTCGTGTCTGTTGGTGCAACCACCAGGGACCACTCACACAAGTGCATACTCCAGCCCTTCTTTCTTAGACTTCACTTCATCCCTCAGCTCTCAGGTTCAATGCTATTCTTGTGACCCAAGATTCTAAAGAAGCTGTTATAGTAGCCTGCATCTCTATTTCTGTTTCCAAGGCAGCACCTGAGGCTGTTGTGGAGATAGATGTTAACCCCATGGTCAGATTCTGTGAAACTGCGGAATCAATGCCTTAATATTACCCCAATGATGGAACAGGAAGCTTTGTAAATTACACATCAACCCTTAAGATCTATGCTTGGAATAGGCTAGGTGTTCATTCCCATACACTTAGGGTGTGCTGGGCCTCTTATAGTCAAGAGGGCTTCTACTAGCAGTGGAGAAATTGAGGTAAGAAAAGCCCCAAGGTGAAAAAAAAAAAAAAAAAAAAAAGCAAGTGCTAGATCTGGAAGTAAGGCACACCAAAGTGTTGAAGGGATGTAGCTGAATGATGTATGGGTGTGAGTGTGTGTGTGGGGGTGCACATGTTAGACTGAGAACTCCACAGGAGCAGGAACTTTGCCTAACCAGCGCACCTCCAGTGGCCCCCACAAGGTTGGCACCCAACTAGACAATCAGATAGTATTTGCTCAGTGAAAGAGCATGAACCTATGAAGAACAAACATTCCCCGTCAGCACCTTCTAAGCCATGCATGACACCAAGCATACAATACAGAAAAAGCTCGTGAAATGATTGTTTCCAGTTTTAGAAATTATTACACAATTTGTTTGCAACTTTATTACCTTGGATTAGTCAAGTTAAATGATACCACGTGTAACCCACTTGAAACCTCTCATTAATGAGACTTTGCAACTCACGGTGCAGTTTGGTCCAAATAATATAGCAGCTCCAGTTATAAAATTTTAAAATATTTGGAACTGGCAAGTAAGGTGTTTGCTACTGAAGATTCTAGGGCACAGACAGCCAGGGCTCAACAAAAATAAAAAGGTCTTTGGATCAGATCATGACCAACTCTTAAGCCAAGAACAGTCTACTTTTTTCTGTGTGTTTTTTTTTTTTCCAGTGTGTATAACTATTTGTCTACATGCATGCCTGTGCATCTGTGTGTGTATGCCAGGAGTCCCACAGAGGTCAGAAAATGGAATCAGATCTCCTGGAACTAGAGTTACAGGCACTGGTGAGACACCATGTGGGTCACCACTAATTTTATAAAAGGCTGGAGAAAATAAAATGGGTTTTTATCCCATATTTTAAAAAAAAAGTAACTTCAAAGATCAACGTTTGTAACTAAAGTCTGATTGGAACCCAGCCATTATGACATACACAAGATTGTGTGCCATACTCTTAGACTTAAACAACAGAGCTAAGCAGCTGAAACAGAAGGCTTGAGCTGCATAAATCTACTCCTGTGTCCTCTGGCCCTTAGCAAGCTTTCACCAGGCAGCCAGGAACCCAACAGCACAGGCAACACACCTGCCAGGTGCACCATCACACAGCTGGGGACTCCAGCTGACTGACTCCCACCTAGTGTCTCATCAGAATCTCACCATCACTACCAGGACTGCCCGCCTCCCAGGCACTTCCGCCCCCCCTGCATCCAGCCTACATCTCCAAGCCTTGTGCTGACCAGGAAGGCATGTCCTTGTCACTGTCTGCTCATTTCATTGTGAATCTCTGGGTCTAGATTCAATGCATTCTCTTCTCAGAAAAACACAATACACAGTTCCAAACCTGCCTGGCCACACACAGAGTTCTTATGAGATCCATGTCCCATGAATATTGCTTGTTCTAATCATTTTTCCTGTTTTAATACCATCAATTTCCCTTCTGATCAGTGCTACTCATCAGGAAGTAACTTCAGGTAATTAACATTTTTACATTTTTAATTATGAAATCTTTCCTGAGCTGGCGGGGTGTCAGAAATGAGATGCAGGGAAGCATCGTTGGCACTGCAATCTAAGGTCTCTCTCCTCCAGACCTGGGAGATCAATGTGAGTGTGAATTCGGGTCACCGGCTGGGCCATCCTCGTTCGCAGCATGAGTGGACCGTGAGCGCTCAGTGTTGCACCCAGTATGAGGTGTGTTTGGTGGCCAACTTTGCTCTAAAGAGTTGCTCTCAAAGTTTTGGGGCCTTCGTATGGTGACTCCAAAATTGAGTTTCTAATGAGACTAGATCATCTAGCTCAACACCTCCAGGCAGGGCAGGGGGCCAGTACAGATGTGTGACAGCTGCTCACTTAACTTTATCCAAGTACCCAACTCATTCTCACCACAGGTTGTCCTTCTTTAGCTCTACATCACCGTTCCTCACAACCCTTTTCCTTTCTCTATTTTAATAAAAATTTCAAAAACCCTGCACATGTGGAAAAAAAGACTTGCTTCCTCTCCCCCTCTTCACCCTCCCACCCCCCAGATCATCTACTGCTTGGGAAGAATCATGGTCTCCCCGAAAATGTCACAGCAGGCCAGAAAATGACAAGTAGAACAGCAAGACAAGTGGGAAGGCAGGCCATGTGCGTTGGCAGCACGCTGTGCAAACCCTCCCATAGGTCTCAGCTCCACCCTCACCTAGACTCCTCATGTCAAGCCTGCCTGGCCTGAAGCTGTGCAGACCAGCTCACCCTTCCCTCCCCAAGCATCCTTGCCTGGCTCCCACCATGCTACCATGGTGCTCTCTGAGTTCAGAGAGGCCCCAAGTCTTGTTCAAGATCATGTGCCAGAGCCATGACCCCTATAACGCCTTTCTCTTTCTTTACTTGATCTTAACCAAGGGTCAGAGAAGTCATGCCTTGCTGTCTTTCTCAGTTGGCAAGCCCTGCACAGCACAGGCAGAGAGGGCCTTCCAGCACCATTCCTTCCACCTGTCCATTTGTTTGCCACCTTTGCCCAGGGCACTGTCCTCCTCCTCTGCTTCTGCTCCTACTGGTTTATTGGTCCCTCAAGGAGATGTGAAGATATCTATTCCTCTGACCCCATTTTCTTGGAGTAGTCAAGCTACCACGTCTCCATAACAACCAGTGTAACAGAATCCCTGCTTAAAAGAAACAATGAAATGGTCTGTTGAAAAGACAAAAGTTGTTGGCGGGAGGGATGATCTTCCTGCTTAATGTCACAGGGTTTCAGACTGAACCAGGGAGAGGGCCTAGGCTTCAAAAAGGCAAGTAGGCCAACACACCGGCTTGGTTATCTGATGAGAACATTTTGTTTTTAGATTCATCTCTGTCTGGTTGAAATAAAATCCTCTCTCTCTACTCAAGAGTTGGAACTCTCCTGTCTCATGTAGTCATGGAACTGCTGGGTAAGAAGTGAGTCAGAAGGCCATGTGTGTGACAAAAACACAAGACTTGCTTCTGCGCAGACTCCTGGGCACCTGATCACTTCCCCACATAGTCTACAGCAAAAACCCACTGAATAAAAGAGAATTTGAGAAGGGCAGACATCATGAATGTGTTTCCTTAGGTCCTCTTTAAAAAAAAAAAAAAAAAAAGCGTGAGATTAGCTGGGTGTGGTGGCGCATGCCTTTAATCCCAGCACTCATGAGGCAGAGGCAGGCAGATTTCTGAGTTCGAGGCCAGCCTGGTCTACAAAGTGAGTTCCAGGACAGCCAGGGCTACACAGAGAAACCCTGTCTCAGGAAAAAAAAAAAAAAAAAAAGGTGAGATTATTGTTTGGGGATCAAAACCCTGAAGAATCATAAAGAAAGGACTGAGTTGCCTAGCCTGCATGAAGCCCCAAGTTCAAGCCCCACATGGACCTGGTAGTGCATATCTGTGATGTTAGCACTAGGCAGGTGGAAGCTGAAGAAAGAGCTCATTTTTGGTGATACAAAAGAGTTCCAGAGAAGTCAGGCTGCCACTTCCCTCAGTGGACAAGACTGTTGTGACATTTTTGTAGTTATGCAGTATGCAGACACTTTTGTAATTATCCCTTTTTTTTTTTTTTGAAAAGTCTGAAAATCACCCAAAACTAAATTCATGAGACTACCTACCCTATGCCCCACCCCCAGGGAACCCCTCTTGCTGGAAGAGAGAAGAAAATGACTGTTATGTTCAGACTTCACACCTCTGCCACTGATCCACACTCCAGCTCCACAGGTTTTCCAGGCTGACCTGGAATTCACTCTACAGTCCAAACTGGCCATGAACTTCTGATCCTCTTGGTGTACTGGAATTCACGGTCCTGGCCATCATGCCTGGTTATGCAAGCTTGCTTCTAACTCAGATAAACTTGCCAAACTAACAGATGAGTGATTAAAAGCCTGTAAGCATCGAGGTTTTCCTCCTTTATTTCTTCTGCTTTCAGAGATACAGACACACACACACACACACACACACACACACAACTCACTCAGGAAACATTAGGGACCTAGTGAAACCAATGCCTAGCTCTTCTCTGGTTAGGGATAAACCAGTGGCCTTCTCCCCTCTCTACCCAGGGGAAATCACCTTTTCTTTGAAGAGGAATCACACAAAGACCTTGAAGAGGCCAGAAAGCTTGCAGGTGGTAGCTCTGCCTTCTTTAGTAGGTCACCTGGCTACTTTACATACTGCCTACCCTCGGGTTCAAAATGAACAAGGAATAAATCCAGCTGCAGAGACTTGATTCCATTGATTATAAAGTTGTTTTTTGTTTTTTTCTCTCCCTACCCAGTTGCTAAATTTCAAGCTGAGGAAAACACACACAGTTAAGGTAAACAAAGCAATTTGAACAATACCTTCCTGCCTAAAAAGTCACATTTAATCCGCTTCTGTTAAAGGATGAGACTTGCATGTACGTCTAAGCCTCACATTCAATTCTGTTCAACTACTGGTGTGAAATTTTAATCAAAAAACTAGAGAGCTCATTCAAAAAAGAAATTAGTGAAAAAACTTTGGTCGTCTCTCATCAGTGAAAACTGATTTAGTTATGCAAATTACTGCTATGAATATTAAACCACTGATGAAAGGTTTTTAATGAAGGGATCTTTTGTTTTGGAAATGCGAGGGTATATGCTTTAATTTCTTGCTAATTTACTGTTCTTTGATAATGTTCACATTTTCCCTAAAGTGGCTTTGCTGATGGGTTTAATACTGTGAATAGAACTACAGACCAACAATACTGGTTTTGACAAGCTTTCCCCTGTGTAACTACACATCGTGATTTGCGGCCCCTTATGCACAATTCTATTAGGGTGGATTTTGTCTACAGGGCTTTCCCTGAAATGAATTCTCATTTTAATGTTAGCCTCCTGCAGTTTTTAATTTTTAATCTGTAATATGAAATTGCAAATTTTACAAACATCATTTGAAAAAGCCACTAGGACAGAACCGAATGCCAAAGTTTACATATTGCCTAATTAGACTGTTATGAGAGGCAGCTTATCAATGTCACGCCAAAGATCATCAAAAAATCCAATTACTAATTTGAAAAACACATATATTTATAGGTTCATTTGGTTTCATTTGCATCCGGTTGGCTCAATAATTGTTTTAAAATTGTATTAAGGCTAATAATTTGGGTTTAGCTAGAATAGCACCTAAACCTACAAAGTGGCACCCTGCCCTGCTGCCCACAGTGAGTGACATGGGGCACTGGGGCACAGAGAAAAATATCTCCTGCTGTGGAAAGTTTCAGTCCCCAGGTATTCTCTAGAGAAGTCTTTTCAAAAAGGAATCGCTCGCAGAGCCTTTATGAGAAGGCCAGTTTCCCATGGGTCAAGCCAGACTCTCTATAGATAATTAAGAATAAGTGTAGAGAGGGAAAGCCAGGAGCCACAAAAGGGTTCAGGGGGATCCCAGAGGCGGCACAGACAGCCTATGGCTAGTGGTCTGTGTCATTGCAGAAGAACAAAGCGATCTCCCTCAAACTTTCTATTGTGGACTATGTCTGTACACAGAACAGCATAGTGGGCAGCGGCAGGAACCCCCAGAGCCCCTGACCTAGCTTCAGTGAAAAATCCATTTGGGAAGAACCCCACCCACCTCAGTCTGCCTCCCACATGAAGAATGAATCCCCATTACAGCTCATCCTGGAGCCCTTCTGTTCCCGGTATATATATATAAATATATATATATATATATATATATATTAAATATATATATATATATATATATATTTAAGATTTATCTTGGGAATAATCTTTAGGCTTTTTAATCATACCTAAAAGTTAACAAGATAGTCCAGTTTCCCCTCTGTTGCCTTGATAAGACTCTGAACAAAAGCAACGTAGGGGAGGAAAGGATTTGTTTAGTTTACAGGTCAGCCCATCATTGAGGGAAGTCTGGAAAAATCTCAAGTAGTAACTTTAAGCAGAAACCATGGAACACTGCTTACTGCTTTGCTCACAGGATCATGCCTAGTTAGCTTTCTTACATGATTCAGGAACACTTGCCTAAGGAATGGTGCTGCCCTCAGTGGAGCTGAGCCTTCTATAGCAACTATCAAGATAATACCCTGTAGAAATACCCACAGGCCAATCTGATCTGGGAGATCCTTCAATTGAGATTTCCTTCTCAGGTTACTTTTGGCTATATCAAGTTGGCAATTAAAGCTAACAGGATACAAGAGTTCTAAAGTCTTTTAGTAACCAATATGAATTCAGTTCTCCAATGGTTCATTCGGGGTCTTAAATGAAGAAACCAATGGAGTCAAAAAGCAAGAATGTTTTGTGTTTATGTTGACTGTTGAAGTCTCTTAGATTTTCTAAGTTCTCTCTCTCTCTCTCTCTCTCTCTCTCTCTCTCTCTCTCTCTCCTATCTCTGTCTTTCTATAGCTTGATCTCTATTGCCATTTTCAATTTGTTTATTGTGTTGGTTAGCTTTTTGGCAACTTGACACAGACCAGGGTCATCTGGGAAAAGGAAACCTCAATTGATAAAATGTCCCCATCAGATTTGGTTTTCAGCAAGGCTATAGAGCATATTCTTGATGAAAGGTTGATGTAAGAATGCCTAGCTCACTGTAGGCAGTGTCACTCCTGGGGCAGATGGACTTGGACTGTAGAAGAAATCAGGCTGGGCAAGCCATGAGAACAAGCCGGTAAGCAGCATTCCCCCACGGCCTCTACTTCAGTCCCTACCTCCAGGTTCCTGCCTTTGAGCTCCTGTACTAGCTTCTGTCTACAATGAACTGTAAGTTCTAAGCTGAAATAAACCCCTTCCCTCCAGGATGCTTGTGGTCCTGGAGTTTATCACAGCAATAGAAAGCAAAATAGGACACTTATCTACTAAAGTAGTAGATCATTTAGTCCCCATGGTGTCCTTAACTCATTCCTCTATCCCCATATTTCCTGGGAGTTGCTGGTTGAAACTGGAACATTTGTCAGACTCCAGTTGTTCAGTTTTGTTTTGGTTTGGTTTGGTTTTTGTCATTTGTTTTTAGTAAGACAGTTTTGTAAAAAAGAGCATTGTGGTGGTTTGAATATGCTTGGCCCAGGAAATGGCTCCATTAGGAAGTATGGCCTTGTTGGAATAGGTATGGCCTTGTTGGAGGAAATGTGTCATTGTGGATATTGGCTTTAAGACCTTGTCCTAGCTTCCTGGAAGTCAGTCTTCTCCTGTTTGTAGAACAACATGTTTGTAGAACAACATGTAGAACTCTTAGCTCCTCCTGCACCATGCCTGCCTGGACACTGCCATGCTCCTGCCTTGATAATGGACTGAACATCTGAACCTATCAGCCAGCCTCAATTAAATGTTGTCCTCTCAATTAAGATTGTCCTGGTCATAGTGTCTGTTCACAGCAGTAAAATCCTAACTATGTCAAGTGTACATTCCCAGCAAACATGACACAAAGTAGAATTGTATTACCTTGTTTCTCATTTCCAAATGAAGGTTTGATCTAAACACCACAAGTAACTCAAACAAGGGGAAGTATAATAGCATAACCCATCCTTGCAGATATCTTACTGGTGATATATGTTGGGATTTGGGAGCTAGAGAAATGGCTGAGCTGTCTAGTGTACTTGCTGTTCGTGCAAAGGGCCCAAGTTTGATTGCCAGCACCCACAAACAGGCAGCTCACAACTACCTGTAACTTCAGCCCCCGGGAATCCGATGGCCTCTCTGGACTCTTGGACCATTGCATTCACATGTACATAACCCCACACAGGCACATGTACATGGGCACAATTAAAAGTAAAACAACAGGAGCTGGAGAGAGACTCTTAAGAGTACTTGCTGGCCTTCCAGCGTACTGGTTTGGTTCACAGAACTCAGATTGGGTGCTCATTAAATATCTGGAACTCCAGGTCCAGGGAATCAATCTGATACTCTTTTCTGGCCTTCAGGGACATTGCACTGACATGCACATGCCCTCCCTCACACACACACATACACACACACACACACACACACACACAGAGAGAGAGAGAGAGAGAGAGACATACATTTTTTAAAAGAAAAAAAAGATTATTAAAATGGGTGTTTCTGCCTAATACTTCCTTAAATTTTAGCCATCAGTTTCCTAGGCTCCTGGGCTGTGAGTGGCAGCAGAGCCTCTATGAGAATTCCCTCAGCCCTGTTCACACAATGACATGAGTTACCCTTGACTTTGATTCTGTGTTTTTCCACTGGACTTCCTGCCCCTACCATTTCATCCCCTACATAGGTCCTCCATGTCCAGCTGCAGAGCCCAGGAATTTATGGGATCACCAAGAGTCTGTTCTTTGTGGGAATTCTAAGCAGAGCCTAAATGAGGCTGTGGTTTTAGGGGAGGTGATAGGAAACGCTATGGATGGGTTGTCTTCTGCAGAATGTATGCACCTGGTTTGAGTAACCCTCAAGGCTTCCCTCAGAAACCACTTTGCCTTTTCACAGAGGAAAAGTACAATCCTGTGAGACTGTCATACACAGATGGCCCCCAAACCCACACAGGATTCCAAACTCCAATCTGATGGACCTCATGCAAAAACACTTTTCTGTGGGATGTTGAACCCCCTCTTCTCTCCACAGTTGCATGTATACCAGGCTAGTCTTAAACATCTTTTGATCTGTCTCTCACCCCCTCATGACCTGTTAGGAAAGTTTTTGCTTCCTATTCCTTAAGTTTTGGTTCCAGAGGAGAAATTGTTCCTGCTGGGAGCCACAACAAACATCCCATTGAACTAGATGCTCAGACATCCCCCCCTGGTCACCTTGAGTTTCTAATGTCTTTAAGCCAACAGGCTAAGGAAGGAATAACAGTGTCAAGAGGGGTGATTGATCCAGATTACCATGGGGAAATTGGGTTGCTTCTCTACAATAAAGGCAAGCAAAGTTATGCCTGGATTGCAGGAGATCCTTTAGGATGTCTCTTGGTGCTACCACATCCTGTGAATAAGTAATATGAAACTATCACAACATAATCTAGGCAGAATGACAAAGGGCACAGAGCCTTCAGGAATGAAAGTATGGTTCACCCCTTCAGAAGAAGAGCTAAGACCTGCTGAGGTTCTTGCTAAGGATGAAGTAAATACAGAACGGGGAATAAAGAAAGGCTACAAATACTACCTAAGGCCACATGACCAGCTGCAGAAATGAAGATTTTAATAGCATGAGTGTTTCTGCCAAAATTTGTTAAGAATGTGTTTGCTTTCTTTTTCCTGAATTTCTTTGACATGTAATCTTACTTACATCAATTGAGATAGTATCAGTGGTTATAATACATAAGTTTGAGATGCTAAAAATGTCTTTCAAGGGATATTGCCACCTATTCTAAAGCTTACAATGCATTTGCAGTTGTACAAGGGATGGTTACATCATTGTAGACATAATTAAGCCTTGATTATTGTTTTCGTTTGAAAATTAAGCATGATATGAGGAAAAATGACTATGTGCCAGGTTGACAAGGGGCAGACTTGTGATGGCTATTCTCCATTGTCAACTTGACTAGATCTGTAATGAACTAAAAACACAAGTTGCTGGGCACACCTGTGAGCGATTTTTAGTTCATTGGATCATTTGAGGTGGGAAGACCCATCCTAAATCTGACACCTATCTTCTTATGGCAGGCGATATAAGGGACATGGAAGAAGGAAACTCTCTCTTGGCCTGCTTGTCATCTCTCTCCCTGGCAAATCCATCCCTTCACTGGCATTAGAACCTACTTCTTCAGGATTCCAACGTTTACTGAAGACCAGCTGAGACATCCAGCCTCATGGACTAAACAACCGATGGATTCTTGGAATTTCCATTGGGAGACAACTATTGTTAGAGTATCTGGACAAACCAGAGCCTATAAGCTACTCTAATAAGTTCCATATATAAGATGTCTTTTATTTATACTATATATGACCTATTTATATTTTTATATATTGATTATTTTATATATATTCATTCAATCAGTTCTGTTCCTCTAGAGAAGGCTGACTAATATATCCTCTTACGTATAGAGGAGTTGAGGTCTCACATCTCTGAATGTCCTGACTTATCCCCCCCCCCCAGCCTGTAAAGTTTAATCATTTGCCACAGACTCAGGGTGCTGTGTGCCACCCATAGTGCTGGCTGTCCCAAATGATGCCCAACCTGTCTCCTCATGGATGCTTATGAGCTTTAGAGACTGGCTGAAGTGACTGTCCCTGTGGGAGAACGATGACTCCACTGATGTGAATGAGCCACTATTCACATTATCTACAATATTTTGTCTGAGGGTCAAGTCAGTGAATCTGCACACATCTCTAGCCATATTCAGTTTCTAGAAAGAAAAGGCCAAGAAGTCCTGAGACATATATTTTGAGATTTTTTTTTAAATCAACTATGATCAAAATCTTACATAATCTAGGCTCTTATTTCTTTGCCCACCTATTTATTTATTTATTTATTTATTTATTTATTTATCTAATGGGACCTCGAGATATATTTTGGTTTAGGTGTGAAGTACCTCCCAAACGGCCTCGAGTCAGAGTGTGGAATCACTGAGGAATCATGGGATCATGAGAGCTCTAACCTAATCTAGAGATGCCTCCATTGATGGAATTGTAGGAAGTATTATGGGAAAAGGAGGAAACTGGAAATGGAATCTCATTGGAGGAAGTAGCTCCCTTAGGAGCCAACATTAGGAGCTAGGTCTCATTCCTGACCCTTCCTCCTTCCCTCCCTCCCCTTCCTTCCTCCCTTCCACCTTCTCTCCCTCCAGCTAATATCAGGTGAACAGTTCTGCTTCTCCACACCTTTCTGCCATGACACTCTGCTTTTTTTTTTTTTTTTTTTTGGTTTTTTGAGACAGGGTTTCTCTTTATAGCCCTGGCTGTCCTGGAACTCACTTTGTAGATCAGGCTGGCCTCGAACTCAGAAATCCACCTGCCTCTGCCTCCCGAGTGCTGGGATTAAAGGCATGTGCCACCATGCCCTGCTATGCTCTGCTTTTCATGGACCCACAGTAACAGAGTCAACCAAACAGACTGACACCCTGAAACCATGAGCCAAAATATATCCCTCCCCTTCAGTTCTTTCTCTGGAGTATTTGTCACAAGGATGAAGAGTTGACAAACACTGGGGCTCTGCCATTGGTGGGAAGAGTGAGCATGGGCTAGGGCCTTCATTCTCAGCAGGGATGTTGATAGGCCCTGAGACAACACGCAGTGGACAGGAAGTGACTTCCAACTGCTCTTTTCCCTCCTAGTGTCTTCCTTGGGATCTTCCTTTCTGATCCTATTTTCTGACAGACACTCATTCCTTTTCTTCCCAGTTTTTTTGGGCCATATCCAGCAAGCTAGCCTTTCTGCATGTAAGGAGGAACAGAGCATGCTCACAAGTGCAGCACCTGGAGCTCAGAGCATTGTTGCGTGTGTGTTAGGTTGGGATTCATGAAGAGAAAACACAGAAAAACACAGAAAAAGTCCTTTTTAAAGACTGAGACTTATGACTGGGGCACAACCTGTGAAGTGGAAGACAGAGGGCTGTGAAGAAGAAAACCCCAACAGTATTTATGAGGAAGCCTCTAAAATTGTCCAGACTTACAACTATATGGGCAAAGACTTGTAAGAAAGACAGGATGTGCAAGTGGGGTGTGTATGGAAGACTGGGAGGGATAAAGACATAGCCAGGCTTGGCATCCTGTCAGCAATCCTCTAGGAAGCCCCTTCTCCAGTGTGCTTCAGTCATCTTTGAATAAGAAAAGAGGCAGTGCAGGAAAGGGTAGCACCTTAGGCCACTATAGAAGAGTGTGCGCAAACAAACAGCCTGAGCTTAAAGCTAAGTAACTCAGTCATGAACATGACCAGTAGGAAACTGCACAGGCCCTCGTGGTCACCTGCACAGCCACCTCTCCCCACACTTCTAGAGCTCAGCAGTGGAGGTGAGCATGGAAGGGCATTCACCAGGTCAGTTTTGTGGACCCTACTCCTGCTCTTTGCCCCACTTATTTGAGTGAAGAACTTAAGGAAGAGCAAGGGCAAGATTAAAGATAGGAAGCCAGGCACAGTGACAGTGACGTGTGCTTCTTATTCCATCTCTGGAGAAATGGAGACAGGTAGATCCCATGGGCTCATTGGCCAGATAACTGCGCCTAACTAGGAGCTCCAGGCAAATAATAGACCCTGCACAGAAAACAAGGTGGACATCATCTGGGGAATAATACTAAGATTGGCCTCTGGAGAATTACCCAGCACAAACATGTGCATACATGAACATACATGAACATGTATGTGTACATACATGCACACACACATATACACATGCACACACAAAGACACACGCGTGGGGCAGGGGGGAGATTAAAGATGGGAGACAGAAGTTCAGAGACAATCTTACCAGACTCAGCGCTCCCAATTTCTCACTGCTTGTTTGGAATGATTCTGGAACAGTCAATGTGGTGACCAACTAGAAACTTAGGGACCAGCATTCTTGCTCACTTCCTTAGAAAGCACAGTCTGTAAACCCGTCACAGTTCACAACACGCAGGGGGAACAGGCTTCCCCCACAATGCCGAGAAGGAGGCAGAGGATGGAAACCAGAGGCTAGATAGAAGAACTGGGAAGGCAGCTGTGCAAGAGGAATAGGAGAAGTGAGGCCAGTGAGATGCTTGTCCCACATGGGTATAGCCTGGCTTTGTTGTCTTATGACTGTTCTCCATGTATGTCTCTGGAGTGTCCCTAAGCATGGTGAGGTTTTTTTAAAGCCCACTCAGGACCCTTACCCTGCAAATCTGTGGGTATAGCAGGTGGCCAGCCCTATCAGGATATTGCTTCTCCCATGTCTCCCTCTGCTTCCCACAGGATGCTTGGGTCAATCATGCCTCTCTCTCCTAGGCCTCTTTCTTTATGCCTTTTCTTTATGAGCCCAGCATAATATTCACCTTGATTTACTGTTTGGCATGGAAACTAATAACTTTTGTTTTTAATAATGAAACTTTGCTGAGCTTGGAAAAGCCCAAGCTGTGATTTAGCTGCTGTTGGAATAAAAAAAAAATGCACAAGTAAACAGCCCTCCATCAGTTGCCTGAGAACAATTTATAAAACCGCCTTTCTGTGTTTACAGAGAAAAGTGCCTTGGTGTATGTGTCATGATGATGGAGATGATGCCAATGTGGCCATTTAGTTTCTGATGCCTCCAGTCTAAAATGAATGGGGCATTCAGGCTACAGAAGATTTCTGGGGCAAAGTGAAGGGGCTTCTACTCTTGGAGAGTAGATTCTGGCTTCCCTGCTACTCAGCCATCCTTGGCTCATAACCAGGCTACTGCTCACCTGGAAGCTTGCCCTAACATGTAACACCATGCCCCATTCAGTAGCCCATTCTGACACTGGATAGGCAGAGTAGAAATGTAGCAACTGAGGAAAGCTGCAGCTGATTAGTGTGACCCCTGAGAGCTGTATGCCTCTTTGGGGTGAAACACCCCTGAAGCTGCAGATAAGCTGTTACCACTGTATCGGGAACTGAGGTGCCAGGAAATTCTCCCACATATGTACACTGAACAAGGGGCCTGAGATACACATACATATATACCATATATGTGTGTGTGTGTGTGTGTGTGTGTGTGTGTGTGTGTATGCAAAACCAACTTAAGGAGAAAGGGGGTTATTTCAGCTTATAGGTTACAGTCTATCATTGAGGGAAGCTAAGGCAAGAATTCTAGGCAGCGACTAAAGCAGAGGCCACAGAGGAGCACTGCGTACTGGCTTGCTTCCTCTCAACCACTTTTCTTATTTTTTTTTCCCTTTTTTTTTTTTGTTTTTTTTCGAGACAGGGTTTCTCTTTATATCCCTGGATGTCCTGGAACTCATTTTGTAGACCAGGCTGGCCTCGAACTCAGAAATCCGCCTGCCCCTGCCTCCTGAGTGCTGGGATTAAAGGCATGCGCCACCATGCCCGTGGCCTTTTCCTTTTTTTTTTTTTTTTTTTTCTTTTTTTTCCTTATTAGATATTTTCTTTATTTACATTTCAAATGCTATCCTGAAAGTTCCCTATACCCTCCCCCCTGCCCTGCTCCCCTACCCACCCACTCTCACTTCTTGACCCTAGTGTTCCCCTGTACTGGGGCATATAAAGTTTGTAAGACCAAGGGGTCTCTCTTTCCAATGATGGCCGACTAGGCCATCTTCTGCTACATATGCATCTAGAGACACGAGCTCTGGGGGTACCGGTTCGTTCATATTGTTGTTCCACCTAAAGGGTTGTAGACCCCTTCAGCTCCTTAGGTAATTTCTCTAGTTCCTCCATTGGGGGCCCTGTGTTCCATCCTAAAGATGACTATGAGCATCCCTTTCTGTATTTGCCAGGCACTGGCATAGCCTCACTCGAGATAGCTATATCAGGGTCCTTTCAGCAAAATCTTGCTGGCATATGCAATAGTGTCTGGGTTTGGTGGCTGATTATGGGATGGATCCCCGGGTGGAGTAGTCTCTGGATGGTCCATCCTTTCGTCTTAGCTCCAAACTTTGTCTCTGTAACTCCTTTCATGGGTGCTTTGTTCTCTATTCTAAGAAGGAATGAAGTATCCACACTTTGGCCTTCGTTCTTCTTGATTTTCTTGTGTTTTGCAAATTGTATCTTGGGTATTCTAAGTTTCTGGGATAATAGTCACTTATCGGTGAGTGCATATCAAGTGACTTCTTTTGTGATTGGGTTACCTCACTAAGGATGATATCCTCCAGATACATCCATTTGCCCAAGAATTTCATAAATTCATTGTTTTTAATAGCTGAGTAATAATCCATTGTGTAAATGTACCACATTTTCTTATATAGCCCAGACCTACACACCTAGAGACGACACCACCCGCCCACAGTAGGCTGTGCCTTCCTATGTCAGTCAGCAATCAAGGAAATGACTGACATACCCACAAACCAACCCAGTCCAAGGCATCCTTTAATCGACAGTCCATCTTCCGAGTGTGTCAAGTTGAGGACAAAACTAATCAGGGACGACACTTCGCCAAGATTTGCAGATGGGGGGGGGGGGACTACAAAAAGCTATTTATAAGGGTCTGGCGGCACAAGTCTGAAATCCTAGCTACTCTTGTGATGTTGAACCAAGAGAGTGGCAAGTTCAAGGCCAACCTAAGAAGGCTAGTGAGAACCTATCTCAAATAAAACATAAAAAGATGTATCTCCGTGTGTGAGCATTTGTCTAATATGTATTGGATTAGATCCTCAAACACACATACAAATAAATGAATACAACACAACAATGCTCATCTCACTGCGTGTTGGGGCATGGTGCACCTGTAACCCCAGTCCCTTAGGGGTGAGAGTGTCCTGAGGCTTGCTGGCCAGTCTAGCCAATCCATGAACTTCAGGTTCAGTAGTGAACCCTGGTTCAGAAATCAAGGTGGAGAGCCACTGAGGAAGACATCCAACATCAGCCTTAGGCCTCCACATACCTGTGAATGAGTGCACCCGTGAACACATATACACTCATATACTAAAGAGAGAGAGAGAGAGAGAGAGAGAGAGAGAGAGAGAAATCTTACAGCTACTACATTCTTATTTTGTTTCTGAGACAGGGTTTTATGAAACTCAGGCTGGCCTCTAACTCTCTATGTAGCTGAGGATGACTTTGAACTCTGAGTCCTCCCTCTGCCTTCTCCTAGGTACTAAAAGTAGAGGCTATACCATCAGGCCCAGAAAAGCCACTTTATGTGTAATTGCCAAAACTTTGAAGCAACCATGGTGTCCTTCCATAGGTAAGTGGGCAAACAGACACCTCAGCAGGAAGAAAGCATGGAAAACGGTGGCCTAAAAATACAGAGAGGTAAGCCAGGTGTTTCTCGCTAAGTGACAGAAGCCAGGCTGAAAGGCATGCATGCCGCATAATTCCATCCGAATGGCACTCAGGAAAAGACAAAATTCTAGAGATGGTGAAAATGAACAATGGATTGGGGGTGCAGTGTAGATAAGAGGCCTGGAGAAGCGTAGCACAGGGGACTTGCGGTATGGTACTAACATGACGGGTCCATATTGCCTTGCAATCATCAAATCCATAGAGCATACAGCAGCAACAGTGAACCCAAAGGGTAGCCATTGATAACTAAAAAGTGAAGGAAAGCAGAGAAATTCCACATCCACCACAGGAACATGAGCAGTGTCAGGAGCTGCTGGGAAGAGCCACAAATAATTAACCAAGAAAGGAGACTGTGTAAAACTTCCCTTTGACAGCACCTGCTCTGTCTGCCTCATTCCAGCTCAAACAAGCCCTGCCAGTCAGAATCCAGTTTTAGTAAATAGGATAAAATCTCCAACTGCCAGAGAGAGGCTCTCAGGAAGCTTAGGTCTCATTCGTGGTAAGGGAGTCCACCACCCAGAGCTGTTATTCTAATTACCCCAGCTTCCCTCCTACACCTTCCCCAAGTTCACCTGCATCACACCAAAAGCTCACTGTAGGGATGTGTAATTGCTGCGAGCCCAGAGCTCCTCCAGATAGCTGTTTGATTACTCCAGAGTTAAGACTGCAAACTGATGGCCTGGAAAGGCCACAGGAAGTCAGGATCACACTCAGTGCTGAGGATATGTGAGGGAGGGGCTCCTCTCATGGTGCTCCTGGTCTGGCAGGTGTGTACTCGGGAGGAGTCCTTAACATTCGGGAGCCCTCAGGCTGACATTCTGCCAGAGCTTGCTAGTGTGCCCTGGAAACTTGGACTGGAAGACAGGGAGTCTCAAAGCCCAGTCACATGATAGAGAACGGCCTTTCTCTTAAGTGTGTGTTCTCATGCACAGGGGGGTTGCACGGTGGTCCTGTACCCCATGCATGGCGGCTGCCCTTGGCTGGCTTCCAGAGCAGCTATCTGACCACACTTGCTGACATCAAATGAACCCATGAAGTCAGTCATGCTTTCCTTACTCCCATAGAAATCTGCACATTGTTCAGATTCAGGTAAATTGTCACTAGTCCTGAGTCCTGAATAAACAGTAGAGTCTGAAGAAGAGATAAGTTTAGTGCTTCAGAAACTTGGGGTTCGGGCTGGAGAGACGGCTCAGCGGTTAAGAGCACTGACTGCTCTTCCGTAGGTCCTGAGTTCAAATCCCAGCAACCATGTGGTGGCTCACAACCATCCGTAATGAGATCTGACTCCCTCTTCTGGAATGTCTGAAGGCAGCTACGATGTACTTACATATAATAAATAAATAAATCTTAAAAAAAAAAAAAAGAAACTTGGGGTTCTTTATGGGATTTGGGCAAGTCGATCATGTATGAAAATTCACTCTAGCTGTTACAGGAGTATTGTTTTTAATAAAAACTTTAAAAGGAGAAAAGGAAATGTAAAACACAAACACACACAAAGCTGAAAGAAGAGAGACAGGTGGAAGGTCACTTGAGAGGCTGGTGACAGATGTAGAAGTAATAAATGACAAGACAGTTGGGCTTGATCTGGAGTCATCCCCACGGAGCATGCAGGAAGCTGGGTGCTCCATGGAGATCCTGAGGTGTGGAAGGGTGGGTGGAATTAAAGTACAGTGAGTGGGCCCAGAAATCTGTAGAAAGGCGGGTTTCTGTGTCCTTGCATCCTTTCTTACTCCAGTTACCAGAAGAAGACTGTCCTGATACACTTTAGGGAAAAGCCAGACATTAGTGGAGGGCCCTAGGGTCTAAAAAGTCAACTCTCCACAGGCAAGACACAGGAACATCCTCCCCCTGAGAATCCAGCTAACAAGAGGAAGGAAAGACCCACAGATTCAGCTACGTAGCCAATGCTCGGCCACCACAAAGACCACCCACCTCTGTGCCAAGTCCCCATCCCACAGCCCCAGATTCTAAGACATGGTGGCATTGTCTCCACGTTTAAAGACGAACAGTCATAAATCCCTGGACAGCTTAAAAATGCAAACAGCAAGATGATGGAAAGACAAACGATCAGAACCAGCAGTGGGGGAGCAGAGACCATGGAGGAGAGAGTGAACAGTAAGACAGCCATTAGTATCTTCAGGAGATGGAAGAAAAGCGGTTATCAGAAATCGAAGTTATGACAAAGGTGGAAAAAAATTAACAGATTGGAGAGACAGAGACAGAGAAAGAGCTCACAGAGCAAATGAAAAATAAATAATAGGAAGAGAATATCCCCACTAGCTCAAATATCTCCATGATAAAAAAAAACAATTAAACAGCTGAAGAATCAAACAGCTGAAGAAAGCCTTCTAGAAAACACGCCAGAACATGCAATTCCAGGTCAACGAGCCCAAGAGTTGCCCAAGGAGAGTGAGCATGAGAGTAGACACAGTGCTAAAGACAAACAGAGGAGCCTTCCAGCCACCAAAGAACAGCGTCAGGAAGGACAGTTCCTGTGGTGTCCTCTGTCCCTCTGGCTCCCTTTCTTCCCCTTTCTCCCCCTCCTCCACAGACTTCCGGAGCTCCACCTCATATTTGGCTGTGAGACTTTGCATCTGCTCCCATCAGTTGCTGGATGACGTTCCCCTGGTCTCTCTGTTGAGGATTATTCTGGGCGCTGCTCCCAACACTAAATTATGCAGACATGACAAACAAACTGTGGGTCGGCGGAGGTTTTGTGGTTGGGTTGATGTTCCAATCCCTCCACTTGAGGCCTTGCCTGGTTATGAAGGGTGGCTGGTTCAGGCTCCTTCCCCCGTCCCCCATTGCTAGAGGTCTTCACTAGTCTCACCCTCACAGACTCTATGGAGTTTCCGTTGCACTGGGTTTTTCCCTTGCTCCTGAAATGACCCCCTCGATGCCAGCAGTCTTTCCCAGTATTCTCTCCCTACATTCTACTTACTTGATCCTTCCCGTTTCCATCCCCATCTGCCTCCAGAAAAGTCCTTGCTCGACCCTTTTAACCCCTCCTCGTTACTTAGCCTCTGTGGGTCTGTAGATTATAGCATGACTACCCTTTATTTTACAGCTAATATCCACTTATACATGAGTACATACCGTGTTTGTCTTTCTGGGGTCTGATCTGGGTTATCTCACTCAGGATGGGTTTTTTTTTCCATTAATTAGTTTATTTATTCACTTCAACCCCAGTAGCAGCCCACCTTACAAATCCCTCTCCCCATTTCCACCTCCCCTTCTCTGAGAAAAAGGGAAAAGAGCCCTTGGGTACCTACCTACCCTGGGACATCAGGTTATAGCAAGCCTGAGCACATCCGCTCCCTCTGAGGCAGTGACTACTGTAGCTAGGGGAAGGGAATCCAATGGCAGACAACAGAATCAGACAGCCCCAACTCCAATAGTTAGGGGGCCCACATGAAGATCAACCTGCACATCTACTACAAACATGTGGGGAGCCTAGGTCTAGCTTCTGTACCCTCTTTGGTTGGTGGTTCAGTCTCTGTGAGCCTCCATGGCCCAGGTGAGTTGACTCTGTAGGTCTTCTTGTGGTATCCCTAATTTCTGCGGCTCACTCAACTCTTCCCCCTAACTCTTCCACAAGAGTCTCCCAGCTCTCCCTGATGTTTGACTGCGGGCCTCTGTCTCTATTTCTATCTGTCACTATATGATGCCTCCCAGGAGACAGTTGTGCAAGAACACAGCCTACAGAATCCACTGACCAGGATGAAAGTGATCTCACAGAGATCAAGGAGCCTGTACTGGTCTGACCTTGGTCCTCTGCATACATGCTATGGGTGGTGTAGCTCAGTATTCTCGTGGGATTCCTATAACCATGGGAGCAGGTGCTATAACTCTTGTGCCTGCCTCTGGGACCCTTTTCCTCCTGCCGGGTTGCCTCATCCAGCTTTGACGTGAGAATATGTGCCTGGTTATATTGTAGCTTGTTATACTGTATTTGCTTGAGGTCCCTGGAAGTGCTGCTCTTTTCTGAGGGGAGGAAAAGGGGGGGAGGGAAATGGAGGGAAGAGATTTGGGGGAAAGGGAGGAAAGGGAAACTAAAGTTGAGATGTAGTATATGAGGGAAGAAAATAATAATAATAAATGTAAAATAATAATAATTTTAAAAGTAGCTCCTATACAAGTCCAGGGAATCAGCATTTGGGGCGCCTTGACAGCAAGTGTGGGAGGGAAAAGACACTGGAGTGAACTCCAAGTTCCTGGAGAACGAGTAGGGTGTAAAGCAGAATAATTAGGGTTTTGATACCAATGTTGATTCACTCATCCTGTCAGGTCTCCCTCTTAGGGTGTGGCCAGCGGATGTGCTTGAGACAAAATAAGAGAACACATGTTGGGTGCACAGACTACACCGAGTGAGCACGGCATGGGGGAAAGAGAAGTCCCAGGAGAATGAGGCAGGAGTCCGCAGGCCACGGTCAGTGGCTCTTGGAGACTTGTGATGTGGACTCAAGTCCCGCACGGAAGCTCTGAGGGACTTCTCCATCTTGGGGGCTACAACAAGTGATTTTGTGATGAACACCCAAAATTGAACAAATGAGAAAATGTATTAGAGAAAAGTGATTCAAGGAATACAAACAAACAAACACAAACTGGAGAGATGGTTCTGTGTTTAAGAGCTCTTGCTACTCTTCCGAAAGAACCCAGTTTAGTCTCCAGCACCCATAGAGTGGCTCACTGCCTCTTCTGTCCAACCTGGGCATCAGACACTCGTGTGGTGCTCATATATGCATGTACACACAAACATAAAATACATCTCTAAAAAAAATTCAACAAAGTGAACAATAACTATGATTTAATTTACTATATGGATATCAAGTTTTACATAGATGTATAGTTTATTTAGTTGTCATATAGTTACATAGTTATAGTTATATAGTTACAGTATGGTTTTATAATTATGGTTATATAGTTATTGTTATATAGTTATAATTGTGGTTATAGTTATATAGTGCAAATGTAACTTTTACTCTCCTGCAGCAATCATGGTCTCCAAGGCTTACTGCCTCCCTCTCCTAACCTAGGCCTAATTCTGGAAGCTTCTAACCTCTGTACAATCTTATACAGGCCTAGAATGTTTTCAGCCTCTGAGATCCATTGCTAAGTAAGCTCACCTTTTCCTTTTCTTTCTGAGCTCTGGCTGGCTGGTTCAACTCAGCTGTTCTGGCTCAAACTCCTCCCCAAGCTGACTGATTCCATCTGGCTCCTTAGCCTGTGACTGAACTGCTCTGCTTGGCCTCAAAACTAACTTTGTCAATCAGTTCTACTCTCCTGATTCCTCACTTTTTGGCTCCTTCTGTCTTCACCTGTGTCTAGCTTGTTCTCTCTTCAACCTGTCTCTCCTAGCAAAACTCTCCCAGTAAAACTGCCTCCTGCCTTTCTCTGCACTGCCCCTCAAGTAGCTTCCTTTTCTTCTCTCTCCTCATAAGAGCTGAGCGTATCCTATTCCGTCAAATCTTTCTCTGATTCATCACTTTGTCTGCCACTCAATTAGAAATCACTTTCAAGCATGGGTGCTTTCTTCTACAAACTAACTTTACCTTCACTGCTTGGAATTAAAGGTGTGTACTAAAAGACGTGTCTGTATTCCAACCAGAAGGAATTAAAGGTCTGTGCTAAAGCTGAGCCACATCACAACTAGAAAAAAGGTTTTTCTAGTAAACAACACAATCTCAGGGTTCACAGTGTGGTCATATATCCTGAAATAATATAGTTATATAGTTATAGTTGTAATGATAGTTCTTCCCAAGATCACAACATACACACATGAGGGACATGGCTGGATGCTAAAAGTGAGTGTGTGGGTGGAGGTAGAGGGATGGAAACAGTAGGCCGTCTCCTCCCAAAGTAAACAGCTCAAGGCAAAGAAGAAAAAAAAATGGAAAAAGAAAACTCAGAGTGCAAGGGCATGGGAGGAGTGCAGAGACAAACAGGATGTCTTTTCTACAAATCCTTTACAACTATGCTATTTTTCAAATTCTAGCGTGTGTTTAACATGGATTTTAAAATGAAAAATAAGGATAATCCATTAATCAGTTAGCTCTTAGTTGGCCATCTATGTGTGACATCATGATGATAGATACATCAGTACTTCTCAACCTGTGGGTCAGGACACCTTTGAAGGATCGAATGACCCTATCACAGGGGTCACCTAAGATCATCAGAAAACATAGATATTTTATTTGCGTTACAGTTCATAACAGTAGCAAATTACAGATATGCAGTAGCAAGGAAAATAGTTTTTTGGCTGGGGGTCCCCACGACACAAGGAACAGAGTTAAAGGGTCCCAGCATCAGGAAGGGTGGAAACCACTGTCCTGTGAAGACCTCTTCACAGGATATTCACTAAAGACGGAGTGACACTTAATATGTGGTTTGCCCTCGGTAAATGTCAGTCCTTTGTCTTATTGCTGTCCTTTTTTGACATTTTCCGGGGTAGAGCCAGGGCTAGAGGGGTCCTTGACTCAGCTCTGGAAACCTCACCAGGATTACTGGGAAAGAGACACTGTCCTCAGGGTCACAAGGATTCCCTGCCCAGAGGCCTTCATTACAAATTCCCCAGTATTTTACCTTAAAAGCCACCAGGATGGCTCCCTCCTTGGATACAGCCACACTGGGAAATGCATATTGATGGGGTTACTAGTTGCTTTTCAAACAAATAAAGATGTGTCAGGAGATGGCTCAGGAGGTAAAATGCTTGCCTGACAAGCCCGATGACCTGAGTTTAGCCCCCAGATTCTGTAAAGATGCAAGGAGAAAATCAAGGCCACAAAGTTGTCTCCTGTCCTCCACGTGCACAGCATGACACCCATGCACCTGCACTCCCACATCTGAAGAAGGACAAGCTACCCAGGAAGGAAGAAGAGACCCAGCCCAGCCCTGTGGCAGGAGCTCTGTGGCTGGAGCTGTTTTCCTTAGGAAGTTGTATTACAGGCACCTTCTTGTTATGGACAATGGGACCATTGAATCTGAAATATTCATTTAAAAAAACAAACAAACAAACAAACCTTTACCTCCTCCAAGAATAAGATTGAGCAAAGCTTTCTTCAGTTACTTTCTGTGCGAGTCTGGAATGTTTAACTGGATGATAGTACACACCTGGGAACCTGCAGGCATCCCAAGAACGTAGATTTCCACACCCTAGCCCCAGGCCCTGAGATCCAGAGAGCTCACTTCCCAGACAACTTCCCTGAGACCGACGTGTTCCAGGAGGCTCACCGCCTGTTTCTTTGTATCTGGCTGCTTTTTTTCCATGCTCTGTAGGATCTGGTTACAATTTCCTCGTTCTCTGTGGCATTCCTCTGCAGGCGTGAAGAGTTTCTTGCAGAGAGCTACAAATACACTTCTTGCCATGGTTCAAATCTTGACTGGGTCCCAAAGGCCCCTGTGTTTAGTGACTTGGTCCCCACCCTTTAGTGCTATGGAAAAGCGAGAGAACCTTTAAGAGGTGGCATCTAATGGGGAGTTTTAGGTTGTGGTTGATATAGCCTGGAAAAGACATTGGCCAGACCAGTGAGATGACGCAGTGTAGGTAAGATGCTTGTCGCCAAGTCTGGCAACTTGGGTTTGATCCCTAGAAACCACGTGGTGGAAGGAGAGAACTAGTCACCAACTCCTGAAAGCTGTCCTCTGATATCCACACATGCACTTATGAATGTGCATGCACACACACACACACACACACACACACACACACACACACACCACTGCTTGCTTTTTTTTTGGGGGGGGGGAGCGGGTTGGTTGGTTGGTTTGCTTTTTTGTTTTGTTTTGTTTTATGCCAGGACTGGAGATGAATATGTCTGCTTTTCCATGTCTCCCACCATAAGAGTCTACCACAAGCCCAAGCCAATAGGTGAAGGGACTCTAGCCAGCCAGAGTTTGGGTGGTTCTGGCAGGCCTTGTCCATCTATCTACCCCATTTCTTCTGCCTTTCTAAAAACCGTTAGATTGTATTCCGAAATCTCGCCCCCCAAGTTCCATTCCTTTATTTGGCCACTTCCTCTTTCTGAGGCTCACTATCCAGGGTAGAACTGTCAAAGTATTCAAGTCCAACAGTCAAAAGCCCCCTTTGGTTCACCTAATTAACATGCCCAATTAGAATTAAACACTTCATCCTTACACAGGGTTTCTCTTTTTACCTTTATAAACCAAACCGCCTTTTGACGATGGGTCACTACTGTCTCCTCTCTATCCAGGAGCAGTCCTTGGTTCCACTCTGGGACAAATATTCCTTCCCCACCTCCCTTATTCCCTTCCCCTTCTCCCTCCTCCTCTATCTCCCATCTTCATCAATTATTTCCTGCCCTTTGTGCCTCTGGGGCAAATAAATCTCTTTGTGCTGAGGACATAGTTTGGGATGTCCTGAGTACAGATCCCTTCAAGAGTTGCTTGGTTATGGAATAAAATAGAAAAGTGTGAGTTAGCATAAACCCTTACTCTTGATAAGTTGATTGTCTCAGCTCTTTGTTATGGTTATGAAAAGTTAACTCTCTGCCTTCATTCATTCTCTTTGATTTTGAAAATTGACTAGAAAGAATTTTGAGACAGGAAAATGAAGGAATGACTGATAATGAGTGTGTGTGTGTGTGTGTGTGTGTGTGTGTGTGTGTGTTAACTGTGCATGCAAGTCATAATTCACCAGCCTCTGTTTAAATACCTCTCTCTAGAGACAGAGTGTAGGGAGAAAAGAGGAATCACTGCCTACAGGAGAACTGTAGGGGGTAAAGTTTTAAAACTTCTTCCAGAAGACCTCAGAGTGGAAAGCTGGAGAAATGGCTCAAGCCACCAAGCCTGATGGCGTTAGGTGACAGTAACCTACAGGGTAGAAGAGAACGGATGGTGGAGAGTTGTCCTCTGACCTCCACAGCACACCATGGCATGCAAGGTCACACTCACACACAGGAACAAATGTTTTTGTTTCTGTTTGTTTGTTTGCTTGCTTGTTTTTTTCAAGATGGGGTTTCTCTGTGTAGTCTAGGCTGTCCTGAAGCTTGATCTGTAGATCAGGCTGGCTTCAAATGCATAGAGTTCCACTTGCCTTTGCTTACCCAATGATGGGATTAAAGGCTTGTGCCACCAACCCCCAGCATGTTGTTTTTATAAGCAAATACAGTGTATTTTTTCTATTAAGATATGTCTGATTAAGGCCAGACAGTGGTGGTGCACACCTTTAATCCCCAGTACTCAGGAGGCAGAGGCAGGTGGATTTCTGTGAGTTCAAGGCCAGCCTGGTCCACAGAGAAAGTTCCAATACAGCCAGGACTACATCAAGAGACCCTGTATAAAATAAACAAGAACAAAAACATTGTCCAAAGCCCCGAGCAAGCTGAAGGCATCTCCTGCCGATTTGCAGAGCCATTCTCTTCCTGATGAATGTGTCAGTCCCTATGAGGCTAGTGTACAGAGCAGGAAACTACCCTCCGTGGCTAAGTGAACTTGAGAAATGTCAGATCCAACTACCTCTTTCCTTGTTGCATCCCTTCCTGGAGACTGTGTACTTCTAGGTATCATGTGGCAACTCTTTGGTCTGGACCTACACTATACAGTGTTGTCCAAGGTCATTGGCTAGGGTGGAGCACCCATGGGGAGGTTGTGATGCCCAGTGCACTTTGAGAACAGGTGTCTGTCTGTATTCATGAAACAAGCTTTTCATGCTCACCCAACACATTTACATCCACACAAGCACAAACTTAAGGTCATTCATAAAAACTGAATGCCTTCTGAAAAATGGCAAGAAGGAAAAGACAAATCAGGGCTTGTCTGGAGCCTAATAGGTACTAGGAGAAGCATCTGAAGATGTGGGTATCCCTGAGGGCCAGGGGACAAAGATTTCATGGATTACAACAACCAAAATACTAACTTTGAAGGTTTGGAGATTGGATGAGATAAAATGATAGTTATGAATGGGGTTGTGTCCCCTGGATGTTGTAATCCTGACTCCCAATACTTTAGAATATGACTGTTTTTTGATGTTAGTATCTTTGAAGAAATAAGGCTGTTACCGTTGGCTTAATTATTTCTAAATAGGTCAGGTTTCTCTCCTTGGAACTAGAAATGAGTCTCTTCTAAGTGTGGTGTTTGTGTAAAACCTGCGGACATCCTCCTATATACTTTAAATTACCCTGCATTTCTTACAATGCCTGCTAATACACAAATCCCATGTAACCATTGCTGTGCCTTTTTTTTTTAAAGGAAGGAATGACAATGAAAATCTGTACCTGTTCCTTCCAGACAGGATTTATTTTCAAGTGCACCACAGAAGTGGAGTTCCTCTGTGGCCTCACTGCTATAGCTCTGAGCATCGGGCACTGCTCCTGTGAGAGGTGAAAAAGAACATGACCCTGGTCCGTGATGGTTTATGGGTACTCCTAGATGGGGCCACACTGCCAACTTGGCCTATGGAGGTTCCAGAGAGCATATCTGGGGCCAGTGATTTTCAGAAAGACCTGCAGGTCACCTGCTCTGTTGAAAAACATCTGTATGATGTGACCCAAGTCTCTCCAGTCCCTGAATGTGGGATTCCTTCTGTGTACTGGGAATGGTGCCTGAGGCTGCTGAGAAAAGTGATAAGCTAGGACCCCAGCTCCTGCAGGGCACTGTGTAAGTGAGGCTGGGCAGCTGCAGGGACCTCGGCTCCTGCAGAGCTCCGTGTAAATGAGTCTGGGCAGCTGCAGGGAACGTTATCTGTCCTGCTGGATGTTCACGTTCAGTCCTCAGGTGACATCTGGATCCCAGATCACCATCTCTAGTCTATCAGGGGTTCTCTGCTCAGCTTTTTTGACTCATCCTATGGAGTCTAACCTAGAGTTATTGCCTCCACTACTGTGTGGTCGAGTATTGTAGTTAGGAGTCAAGACATCTGTAGGAAGCAGGAAGGAAGGCAGCTGGAAAGGATGGAAGGGAGAGGCCTTCAACAACAAACCAAACACCATAAGGGGAGAAGAAAAAAAGCCTCGTAGACACAACATAACTTCAATATTGGAGGTCTCCATCTGCAGACACGTAGATTTATATTCCGTGTGGTTACGGAAATAGTTTTAGGTTCTCTAGATTTGTATGCTTCCCTATGTAAAATAAAAGCATAAACAGGCAAGCAATACACCTAGACATTTGGTCTCCCTGTTCTCAGGGTAGCCCCCGAGGGTGACCTCTCCCTATGATTGCACCTTTGGGCCTCTGGAGTGACAGGGTACAGAGTGGTTGGGAAGGTTGGGAGGAGCCTGTAACTCTCAGCAGGGTGCCCAGCCTGGGGCAGGTCCTCCACTGTAGCCCTTCTTCTTCTTTTTTTTTTTTTTTTGGTTTTTCGAGACAGGGTTTCTCTTTGTAGCCCTGGCTGTCCTGGAACTCACTTTGTAGACCAGGCTGGCCTCGAACTCAGAAATCCGCCTGCCTCTGCCTCCCGAGTGCTGGGATTAAAGGCGTGCGCCACCACGCCCGCCCGGCTCACTGTAGCCCTTCTAAATCATTGCTCTTGCTGTTAGTTCCTAAAAATTCAAGCAGTTTCCAAGTTAAAAGAAAGTGTCCTGCAGCGATTCTCCTCTAGATGGCAGCAACACTCAGGACCCGCGAAAACTCGCCTATCAAGGCGCTGGCTCTGTAAATCCGGAATGATCCCCTATGCAGGTAGGTAGCTTGCCTTGGACAGGCCAAGTTCTTACTCCTCTTTAGCACGCTGCCTACCACAATAGACACCGAGCATCTCAAATACTGAGTGGCTAATTGCGCAGATAGGCCATGCTTCCAAATTGATCTTATTTTGCGTGCTGACATTTTCTAATGCTATTATTGTTAGGGGGGAGGTATGAGTGTGGGGGGGTGTAAGTTGATCAACGCCAGTCGTTGCGATATTGAGATGCAAAGTTTTGAAAGCATTTGACTCATAATGTGTGAGACAGAACATGACTCCACTTCATTTACAGTTTTTTAACCTACGGTGGCTATGTTCTAATAATCCTGTTCCTGTAGTCCTGAAGCTGAGTTTGTTTTTGTTTTTGTTTTTTGCAAGGTCCCAAGCAGGGCAGACGACCAGACAGGACTCTAAGGCCCGCACTTCCCTCTTTGGCACAGGTCTCTCAGTGTATCACAGAACAGTGCAGTGTCCAGGCACTAACGCTAGGTGGAGACCTGAAGCTGCTTGCCTCTGGCTGTCGCTTAAACAGCCCCTAGTTGGGAGACTTGTTAGCGCGGGTCCCAGCGCAGGCAGGGCTGGGGCTCTGCACCTGCGCAGATCTCCGAGCTCCTGCGCCCAAGATTCCGGGTTGCACCTATAGTGTAGTGGCCCTAAGTGGCCGCCAGGTGACGCTGTGGTCCCAACCATCGCGCTCCCAGGCCTCAGAGGCCACCGCAGTGATCTGTGGTCTGGGCAGAGGGTGGAGCCTAAATAAAGGGAAAACTGATCCTTTGCTCTGCCAGGAGATTCCAGAAAGCTGGATTTTTTTTTGTTGTTTGAAAGGCTAGCTATCCACCACTTCTGAGTTTAATACAAATTCTTTTTTTTACACGTTATGTGACACTGAGTTGATCTGGCTGGGGAACCTGACATCAGGCCTTGTCCTGTATTGAAATTTAAGCTCTGCGTGTTAGCGATTCCTCTAGACAACAACAGCTTGCGACTCCACCCTTCAGGTAGAGCTAGCAGCCAAGCAAATAGGAAGACTGCTCCGTGCCTCCCCCCTCCCTTCCCTCGCCCTCTCTCCCTCTCCCTCCCCACCTCTCCCCATCCCCCACGTGTCCCCAGCTGACCTCTTTCCCTCTTCCTCTCTCCTCTCTGTTCTTCACTGTTCCCTTCCTTTCTCTGTCTCTTCCCACTCTCCAGGTCCCCTTCCCATTCCTAACAATAAACCTTCTTCATATTAGGTCTATCGCATGGCTGATCCCTCGGGAAGGACACCTTGGCCCAGCCAGCTGGGGTGCTCCCTCCCCCCGCACTATTAGACCTCCTTTTAAAAACACTCCAGGTAATTGAGGAGGCCAGGAAACAGGAATTACCAGATCGGGAAAGAGTTGAGACTTCTTGCCCTCAGGGGTGCAATGGGGCCTCTCTCCCTGCCTACCCTCTGCCAGCCACGGAACCCCTTCCTAGAGAAGTTTAGCTGCTATTGTTTAGTTTTTGTTTGATTGGAGGTTTGGGGTTTTGTTGGGGGAGGTTTTTTGTTTGATGTTTGTTTTTTGTTTGTTTGTTTTGTAAATGGGGCGTGGCTACATAGCCCAGGCAAGCCTTCAATTTAGAGGCTCTCCTGGATTGCAGGTGCGCATAATTACACCGGGTTTCATATGTTAAGAGATGAAGCACTTCATTTTAAAGCTTTTTTTTTTCCTCCTCAGAAAACCCAAGGTACAGAGAAGGAGACAGTCACAAAATGAACTCCATCCCATTGGCTGTACCTCCCAAGATGCAGTAACCAACATCATTCATGTCCACTCTTGTTTTGTTCAAGAAAGCACCAGATAACATCTCTCTGCTTTCACAAATACTACATGTTAGCTAAGCATGATGGAGCAAGCCTGGAATCCCAGCAATCTGGAGAACAACTCTGGAGTTTGAGGCCAGCGTGGGCTACACTCTCTCAAAATAAGCAAACAGGAAGACTGCAGTGGGCATCCCCAGGAGACAAAGATTACTCTTAAATACTAATACCATTGCTGAGCTAACCATACTGCCTCACATGGACAATATTTCTTGGATATCATCAGCTATTTCCTCGGTACTCGTATTTCTCAAACTGTTTCATGACCACAGAGGTGCTATTAGCAATTGAGAGTTTTCCCCAATCGTACCCAAATAAGGACCATGAATTAATTGTCTTGGGTCGATTCAAATATTGTCTGAATTAGGGTTAAGTTTTTCCTACAGTGGAAAAGACAGGTATGACTTGTGTAATTCTAATCGTTTTGATAAACAGAGACCTTCTTGTATGGTAAACATATCAAGCAAAAATATAAACTGATATCCATCTCTCCTCCCTTAACCAACCTGCCATCAAATGGGCCAGAAGGAACCAGTGACCCGGTGCCAGCTGCCCTCCAGCACACACTTTTATTCTGGAGATGCATATAAGTGGAACCGAATGGGCTTCTCCGTCCTGCCTCTGTTGCTGAAGTTCAGCCAACATTTACCAATATTTCAGTCTTTTTCCATCTTCCTTTCATGTTTTTCTGTTTGAATGTAACGCAGTTGGCATCAATGTATCCTGTTAGGAAATACCTTTGTTGATGGATATCTGGATCGTTCCCAAGCTTTGGAAATAAACTAAAAAGCCTTCTCTTTGTAATAAATTTTCATTTCTCACTGGCGAATGTCCAGTAAAGTGCTACCCTATAAAACAATGATGTCTACTTAACTGTGTGAGAAGCCAGGTAGAGTGGCGCAGTGAGGCGCCTCTGCATTCTAAACCCTGTCTCAAAAAACAACAACAACAACAACAACAACAACAAAAATAGATGCTGTGTTTTGAGGTTTGCTGAGAGTGAACACATAGTCCCCATACACTCCCGCCTGTTCCTTCCCCAGTCTTCTCTATAAACGTCCTATATTGAGAAGGATCCATTTGTGACAACCCAGGAGCCACTACTGACACATTATTGTAAGGGTTACAGCTCTGAAGTTTCCCCAATGGACGTGTTGGCAGTTCTAAAGAGAAAAGTTTCCTGGGTAGAGGCATTGCAGCTCTGAGGGGGGAAGCTTTCCCAGTGCAACTGTTAACAGCTTTGAAGAGAAAGGTATCCTGGCAGTCGGGAGCCAAGGATTACTACAGAATCACATCATGCAACAAACCTCACAAGAGATTTATTGGAAAAGTCACAAGGTGCCTGCCTCTCACCAAGGTGAGAAGCATCAAAGAACAGGAGGCAGGCTTTTGTAGGGGTGGGGGTGGGGCTCCCGGGTTGAGATTCCCATGGTGGGGATTGATGATATTTCAAGCCAAGCCTAGAGACCGCTGTGTTTTCATGGTCAGGGATTGGTAGCATGCCATGCTCAGAGACTGGTGGGTTCTGGTGAGTTTTCAAACCCAGAGGTGGGCTTGGATTAACTCTTATCCTACAATCCTTTACTCGTCGTCTACAGTTTTACCTTGGGGTCCTTTGTGCATTGTGACAATGTACAGCATGTATCCAGCACTGAGGGGTCCTGAAGATGAGAGGTGTCACTGTAGGAAGTCCCCTGTGTTCCTTCTATTCTTCCCTCCCTGCCACCAAGCACCTCTGTCTCCATAGTGCTGCCCTTTCCAGGATGTCATATGGTCAGTTCAGTATGTTAGCTTTCCATTAGATTGATGGCTGTTTCTTTTCACCATTGAATTACCAGTATTCTATTGCATTCTTTTTTTTTTTTTATTAGATGTTTTCTTCATTTACATTTCAAATGTTATCCTCTTTCCTAGTTTCCTCTCCAAAAATCCCCTATACCCTCCCCCCTTTCCCTATGCTCCAACCCACCCACTCCCACTTTCTGGCCCTGGCACTCCCCTATACTGGGGCCTAGAATCTTTGAAAGACCAAGGGCCTCTCCTCCCACTGATGGCCTACTAGGCCATCCTCTGCTACATCTGCAGCTAGAGACACAAGCTCTGGGGGTACTGGTTAGTTCATATTGTTGTTTCTCCTACAGGGTTGCAGACCCCTTCAGCTCCTGGGATACTTTCTCTAGCTCCTTCATTGGGGGCCCTGTGTTCCATCCAATAGATGACTGTGAGCATCCACTTATGTATTTGCCTGGCACTGGCATAGCCTCACAGGAGACAGCTATATCAGGGTCCTATCAGCAAAATCTTGTTGGTATGTGCAATAGTGTCTGGGTTTGGTGGTTGTTTATGGGATGGATTCCCAGGTTTCAACTTGTAATAAGGACATGTGCTCCACTATGTTCATAGCAGCCTTATTTATAATAGCCAGAAGCTGAAAAGAACCCAGATGTCCCTCAACAGAGGAATGGATACAGAAAATGTGGTACATTTACACAATGGAGTACTACTCAGCTATTAAAAACAATTAATTCATTAAATTCTTAGGCAAATGGATAGATCTGGAGGATATCATCCTATGTGAGGTAACCCAATCACAAAAGAACACACATGATATGCACTCACTGATAAGTGGATATTAGCCCAGAAACTTAGAATACCCAAGATACAATTTACAAAAACTCATGAAACTCAAGAGGAAGGGAGACCAAAGTGGGGATACTTCGTTCCTTCTTAGAAGGGGGAACAAATACCCATGGAAAAAGCTACAGAGACAAAGTTCGGAGCTGAGACAGAAGGAAGGACCATTGTACTGCATTCTTTAGCCAGGCCCACTGTATTGCATTCTTTAGCCAGGCTTACTTTTCAAATGCTCAGGTCTCTTCACCTGCCTTTGGCTCCCTCACCCTGGGTTGCAGGAACCATATTTATTCTTTCCAAGCACAAATTCAGAGGCATCTGCATTCCAGATTGTTCCTACTGCATTCCAGGAGAGTCGGTAGTCTGCCCCATGACCAGTTCCACATCAGATTGCTTTGTTTGTGAAAGAAGGTCTCCCTGTGCAGCTCAGGCTGGCCAGAATCTCAGGATTCTTCTGCCTATGACTCCTGTGGGCTCGAGAGGAGTCATAGGCCCCGGGCCCACTTGTACTGTAGGCACTCTGCCCACAACACTCAGAGGCAGAGAGGGCTGTTTCCTTCAGGCTGCAGGTCCCAGGCAGAGATTCTGTGAGGGGGTGAACGGGTTGGATCCATATGATTGCTGTCAAATGCTAGTTGCAGTTTGCATTTGGGAACTTCGTGGTGATTTCCACATTGGCTGCACTAGTTTGCAGCATTGTATTTCTGTTACTCTTTTCACACATTCTCCCTGGCAGGTTTGGTCTCTTGCTTTCTTGAGGATGGTCGTTCTGAGTGGTGTGGAATAGAATTTCATTCCCGTGTACTTTTAATTTGCATTTTCCAGATAGCTAAAGATAAACAGCCCCCCCCATACATTGGCAATTTGTATGCCTTTTTTAGAGAACTATTTATTCGGTTCACGTGCTCATTTATTGATTGGATGAATTGTTTCATGTAAATCAACTTTCCACGCCTTTAGTTTTTAACATCAGGTCTGTCTACCCCATGGATTCTTCAGGTTCATCTCTTGATCACAGCCCATGGTTCTTGGCCATGTTTCTTTTTTCCTTTACAGATGCCTGACAGCTCTGTTCAATGCTCCCCTATTTATATTGGGGTTATGAGTGCTCCCCTATTTGTGTTGGGGATCTGCTCACTTACTGAATGGGAGAGAAGTGAGCCTTCCCTGTTTTCCCTTTGTACATCTGTCCTTCTCACATTTATTATTCTTCCCTCGAGCTCTTATGTTTGTGACTGACATGCAGAATCCCTCCCGTGTTGTTACGTGATCTGAAAGCATCCAGTGTGCTTCTCTTCTTTCCTTTCCTTTCCTTTCCTTTCCTTTCCTTTCCTTTCCTTTCCCTTCCCTTCCCTTCCCTTCCCTTCCCTTCCCTTCCCTTCCCTTCCCTTCCCTTCCCTTCCCTTCCTTTCCCTTCCCTTCCCTTCCCTTCTCCTCCCCTCCTCTCCCCTTCCCCTCCCCTTTCCCCCCTCCCCTTGTCTTCCTCTCTCCTCCCTTTCTCTTCCCCTCCCCTTCCCTTCTCTTCCCCTCCCCTCCCTTCTCCTTTCCTTTCCTACGATTTCTGTTCTCCATCTTTTCTCTCTTCCCCAATTTTCACTCTCTGACATTTTCTTCTGCACAATCTAGTTTCTTGATAATATGCAACACTATGGATATTGTATTAATTGATGCTTTTCATCTCCAAGTTTCTTTCTTGTTTAAGATCTCTTTTTTTTTTTTTTTTTGCTCAGTCTCTCTTCCCTGTCATTGACTCCCGTGTGCTGCTGACTTCCTTATTTCTGCTGAGTGGATTTCCTTACTTCATTCATATGTTTGTTTGTCTCCTCTGTTAATTCACTGGGAATTTATAGAGGTTACAGGGTGTTTGTTTGTTTGTTTGTGTTGGTGGTAGTGATGGTTGTTTGTTTGTTTTAACCCGTTCTGTGTTTGGGAATTTGGGAGTTGAATTATAATCTTCAACCTGCTGGTTGCCACCCTTTTGGCAAACTTCTGTCTCCAAAAATATTTACATTATGGTTCATAACAATAGCAAAGTTACAGTTATAGAGTAGCAGCAAAAACAGTTGTATGGTTAGGGGTCACTGCATCCTGAGGACCTGTCTTACGGGATGAAAAGCCCTGCCCTGCAGAAACCATTTTCCTTTCCCTTTTTCCACTTTTGTGCTGTGCTACTCTTCCTTTTACATTTGGGTATCTTGTTATTTGGGAGCTGTTATGTTATAGACTTTTCCTGGGGAGACCCCCCCACACACACACACACACACACTTACCCCAGAAAGGGAAGCCATGACAGACCAAAGTACAAACACTACCAAAGTCCAAGTCGTTGAACCAAAATGGGTTTTATTGGGTTTTATTTTATCTTACAGGACTATGGAGGAGAGATTGCTTACAGGAACAGAGATAATTCAAAGACAGTTGCATCACCAAAGTCCACCCCAGCATAGGTTACAGCTCAGACAGCTAAAAACCTAGAGCCCACCGCATAGCCTGCTGACAGCTTAACAGGCTGGAGATGTCCTTTCCAAGTAGCTCAGTGGGCCTATGGCCCTTCTTGGTAGTGGCTACTGGTCTGCTTCTTTGGGTCATGTCTAAGAGACTTTGCAGCTTGGCTCCTCTGAGAGTGACCCCTGGTTCTCTTCACTGCTTATTCTTGAGGAAGGAAGAGCCGGATGAACTTGGCCAGCCTGAAGCTATTGTGTTTGCTTTCTGTCTGAAGTAGCTTCCTGTGGAATGGAGGGTTTCATTCTCCAGAGAAACTGTTGTGTCTCAGCAGCCTACTCTTGCCGGCTGGTTCCAAGTACCTCTCAGAAAGGAAAGAAACTACTTTGGGACCTCTGCCACCTCACTCTCACGCTGCCCTGGGGCCATGTTACCAGCTCCTGTGTCTCTGCTGTTTTCTCTGTCCTTTTCAGTTGGCCTGTCCCCTCTTGGGGATCTCTAGTACCCTTTACTCTTTGAAATAAAGTCTCTCTGTTATCCTGACTCTTCTTATTCTCAAGTCACATGGAAGTAACCTATGATCTGCCGTCTTACCTAGAAACTCTGATGGAAAGTTCTAGGGACTCTCCATAGAGAGAGGCTGAATTGCTCCTGAGCAGCGACAGCAGTTGCTTTCCTCTCTTCACGTGATCCAAAGTAGACTGAGGAGCCTCTTAACTGCCCTTTCTTACCCCCCACTCTTTCCTACCTGCCTCCCTCACCCTCTCTTTCCTTCCTTTCTCCTTTCCTCTCTCCCCTGCCTCCCTTCCCCCACCCCTTTCTCCCCTCTTCCTTCTATCTAATATCATTGCGAACTCAAGGAATTTAAATATATTTGATTGCTCCAAATACAGTAATTTTTAATTTTTACCAGAAGATGAAATGAAATTTTCCCACAGGCAGATAGATCAAGTGGCTTTATTTTGGCTTCCAGGCCCTTCGACAGGAGCCTGGCAGGTTTTCAGGGCACCCTTACTTTTTGGCGTAGTCAAGTGTTCTAGAGTTATCCCGAACTCAGGCTGTCCTAGATTTAGAACTTCCATTTCTAGAAAAATCTGGGTCCTCTTAGTGAAAAGTAGAGTTTCAAGTTATAATTTAGAGGGTAAGGACACTCTCAACTCTTTGGTAAGTTCTAGGTCTCTTCAGGGAGTCTGTATGGTCTCCCCTTTCCTTCGCTCATTTTTAATGCCAGTTTTGCTATTGTTAGTTTTGGTTTTGTTTTTAAAGTTTTATTTTATGTGTATGAGCATAAAAGAGATGAAGAAAAGTGTTGCTCATAGCTTTGGAGGTTCAAGGGCATGGTGTCAGCATCTGCTTAGGTCTGGCGGTGCCTTTGTTAGAACATGCTCATAAGATTAGGTTAGAACCAATAACAGGAGCCCAGCTTTCTGCCTCCTCCTCCTCTTCTTCTTTGTTTTATTTTATTAATCATTCCATTCGCTTATATCTCAAATGATATCCCACTTCCCGGTTACCCCTCCACAACCCACCCATCCCATAACTTCCCTGTCCTCTCTCCCCTTTGCCTCTATGAGGTTGCTCCCCCACCCAACCATGCTCTCCGGTCCCACCCCTCCAGCATCCCCCTGCACTGGGGAGACCAAGAGCCTCCCCTGCCATCTTAGACAAGGCCATTCTCTGCTACATATGTATCTGGAGCCCTGGATCCATCCCTGTACACTCCTTGGTTGGTGATCTAGTCCCTGGAAGCACTGGGTGTTCTGGCCAGCTGATATTGTTCTTCCTATGGGGTTGCAATTCCCCTCAGCTCCTCTAGTCCTTCTGCCAGCTTCCCCACCAGAGTCCCTGAGTTCAGTCTGATGGTTGGCTCCACAGTTTGCTGCATTTAAATCAAGCCTATGTAGAGGGACTCTTCAGCTCTGGTGACCTGAGGCCTATACTCCAGACCCCTCCTCTTAGAGATGCCACTGTTTACCCACATCCTGGACCTTTAAGAACTTTGGCCATCAGAGAAAACCTTATTGAGAGAGACTGTTTATACCTTGTGTGGTCATACTGGCATCTCCAGTTAACAGCCAGGCTCTCCTGCTGTCTGTTTGGTGGCTGATAGCTTTGGAGAGCCCCTTCTTACCTTCCCGCCTCACATCTGGATGACTGATTAGAAAGGTCAGTAGATGCTTAGACCTTTGGAGCCTGCAGGAGATTCAAACCACACCCTGCTCCAGCTGCCCTGGTGTGAGCTCCACTCCAGCCCATTTCCCCCCCCCCTCCCCGCCCACTCCCTGTCTCCAGTCTGTGCAGACCTTCCTGGGAGGAGAGACCAACAAACAGCAAACTTCCCCCTCTCCGATCTACTCACAAGCCAGCCCAGGGTGGGGACCTTTTCACAAAGTGCACTACTTCCTTAAGTTTATGCTGATATCCCTTTTCTTTAGGGTGAAGAAAGAAGTTCTGGTTCACCCTACATCCCTATAATGACATAGAGGTTCAAAATAATGTTGTCTGTAGTGCTTCCAATACAATTTTTGACAACTGCTTAATTTTTCCAGGATATTTTAGCCTTAGGAAATACCAGTTTCCTAATAGACATGCCTGCCAGTCAATATGCTTTGAGTGACTTTCAGTTCTCCAGGAGGCCAGTGGCTATAATGATAACTTTTATACTATTTTGTTTTAATTTATACTGTCGAGATTTTTATCTCTTTATTTATTTAGTGCAAATAATATAGTAAATAAAATTTACTTTATTATTATTATTATTATTATTATTATTATTATTATTATTTGGTTTTTACGAGACAGGATTTCTCTGTATAGCTCTGGCTGTCCTGGAGCTCACTCTGTAGACCAGGCTGGCCTCGAACTCAGAAATCCACCTGCCTCTGCCTCCCGAGTGCTGGGATTAAAGGCATGCGCCACCACACCCAGCTTACTATATTATTTACTGTAATTTATTTTTTGGTATATTCATTTAACATTTATTTATATATTTTGTAAGCATTCATGTGGTTTGAAAGTCATATGTACCACATAAGACTATAACATACCAGCAAAATAAAATTAGATTTAAGGAAAATTACCATTTCCTAACATTGATGTTTCAAGGTAAAAACATCTATTAGGATGACAATGAGAGATTTTGCAAATGTCAATAATAAACCTAAGTCCTTTTCATGAAGACGGAGAATGAGTTGTGGAGAATGTCCTAAGTTGTTGAAGTAAAGAGAGCACAATCAGAAAAGGTGTCTGAGCTACTTGTTAGAGTGTTGATCGTGGCTGCTGAAGATCGGGTCTCAGGAATGCAAAATATCCACACAGGCCCTCAAGGAGGGCTCTCTTTATTTTGTCAGAATCTGATTCTTTAAAGGGTCTGATGTCTTCTTTCCAGAGGAGTTGCTGTGATGCACTCCTTACATACCCAGTGAAGGGGCAGGCTGAGCATGAGCTGCTCCGTGTACACACACACACACACACACACACACACACACACACACACACAGTGAAGGGGCAGGCTGAGCACGAGCTGCTCCATACACACACACACCCTGGGCATGAATTCCTCTCTGCTGGTGACTTTTCTTGTTTCTGGAACCCAATACCAGACAAGAAGCAACTTCAGGGGGACAGGGAGTTATTTTGACTTACCATTTGGAATTTGCTTAAAGAGCCTGCAAGTTTCCAGTCCTTACACGCATCGTCCCTAGGCTGCTGACAAAGTCATTCTCACCAACCTTCTGTCTTCTGACTGACCCATAAACTTCTCGAAACTCTACAGATCTGAGGTGTATGTGTTTCTTAGACACTCCAGCCAGAAGCGCTTTGAATCAGCAACAGATCACTAGGCGATGACACAAAAGTCTGACAGATGAGACATTTAAACATGGACGGGGAGGTTTTCAAACAATGTTAATTTGAACAGTTCAAATCAAAACCATTCTCCTTTTTGGCCAAACTAATTAGCAGGACATTTTAAATGTTAATGAAGAAAAGATCTGGTATAAAGCAGGTGTTCTCTAGCATTGAACTTTGTGGACAGATTGGGACAGTCCTTCCAGGAAGATCGTGGTTTGCAGATTGAAGTACATACTGCTTGACAAAAGACTAGATTTTGGAAGCTCTAAGATCAGCATATCAAAACAAAGTTGTGTCTCAGTATGTTCATCAAAGCATTTATTAGAGTAATAAAATATTAGGAAACACCATCAGTGCTCAAATAGAGGGAAACAGAATTATGATTGTAATATTTACTATAATACTAAATGAAGGAATAAGCAATTTTACTTGTTTACATATTTGTTTATTTATTGTGTATATGAGGATATATATGCATGTTTGCATGTATCAGGACACATTGTGTGTGCAGGTGCACATACACATGGTTATGGAAGCTGAAAGATGACATTAAACCCTAACCCTATCCTGAACCCCCTTCTGGAGATTTCTCTGACTGCTTGGTCCAGAGGTGAGCCGCCCAGTGTGAGAACTCAGAGAGAAAAAAGGAGCAGAGCATGTCCTCTCTGAGCAGCAGAGAGCCTAGAACCTGCCAGCACCGAGAAGTTCGGCTAAGCATTCAAGGGCCCAGAGGACAAGGAAACAGGAGGCCCAGGAACACCTGTGGCCTCAGAGCCTGGCAGGACTCTGAGTCCTTCCTGATAGCAATCAGAAGCTCTAGAGGAAGGAGGCCAGGAAGGTAGAGGGGTCAGGTGACCTGGCTCAGTGTGGAGTAATGAGGGCCCAACAGAAGAGTACAGGCTGAGCTCTAGAGGTCATCAGGGACTGTATTCCATCTCTTCAGTGCTAAGACAAAACACGTGGAGAAATGGTAACAGAATTTGAGAGAAGCAAGGATCATGGTCCTCTTCGTGCTTTGGGAAGGTTGCCCTAATGAGAGCCCCGTTTCCCAAGAAGAGCCACATGCAAGTTCAGGGGACAGAATAGTGCTGGAGATGGGGCATTAGTGTGAGGAGCACTGCAGACCTGGTGAGGACCTGTGGGGTGATCTGAAAGGGAGGAGTGGGACGTGGATCCCTGCTAGAGGGCCTGGATCCTGGATCAGCGAGGAGTTTGGGCCAGGAAGAGAGAAATCAGGTGGTGGCAGCGTGGGGTAGCAGCACTGAACCAAGTCAGCCTGTCTGCAGGCCCTGGGCACACCGACTACGGATGGACACCAGTCCTCCCTCGGCCCAACAGGCTGAGACCAAGACCCCTCCTCCATCTTACTTTCGCAGTAAAATCTTCTGTCTGTGTTGGGAAGAGAAACTAAAGGGACCCCAGTGGCAGTGGTGGCGAGATGGGGGTGAAGTAGTGCTTCACATCCCCTAGATTGGTGCAGGTGACCACAGTGTTGGTCAAACAGAGCCTAGCAGTGCTGTCAGCAGCCCAGGTGGTTCTCTTTGTCCTCAGGGCCCGCTGAAAACGACATCCTGAAACTTCAGGATGAGCCAAAGCGAAGCAAAGCTAAGGAGTTGAAGGTTAGTGAGAACACATGCTTGAAAGTGATGAATGGAAGCTTTAAAGTGAGGAACGGAAGCTTCGTGAGAACGCATGCTTTAAGTGAGGAACCGAAGCTTAGCGAGAATACATGCTTTAAAGTGAGGACCGGGGAAGAGAGTAGGGGGTGTTTTTATTATGTTTAGGTAGCTTTCCATGGGTGGGGGCTTCAATGGCATGGCTCCTATAGGCTCATATATTTGAAATGGTTCTCAGTTGGTAGAGCTCTTGGGGAAGGATTAGGAGCTGTGGCTCTGTTGGAGAAAGTGTACCACTGGGGCTAGGCTTTGAGGTTTGAATTATCCATGCCATCCTGAGTCTGTCTGTCTGTCTCTCCCTCCCTCTCTCTCTTCTTCCCCCTCCTTTTCCCCTCCCTCCCTTTCTCCCCTTCCCCTCCCCACCTCCTCCCTCTCTCTGTTTTATATGTGTTTTGCACTTGTGGATCTGATGTAAGCTCTCAGCTACTTCTTCAGGGCCATGCCTAGCTACCTGCCTGCATGTTCCCCACTATGATGGCCATGGACTCTAACCCTCTGGAACTGTAAGCCCCAAGTTAAATGTTTTGGTTTATTATTTTTTTTAACAAGTTGCCTTGGTCATGGTGTTTTCTCATGACAATGGAAAAGTAATGAAGACACTGTGGCTCTTAAAGTTACGCTCCTCAAGGCTATAATTTAAAACAAAGCATAAAGTGTAAATTTTAAGCACATTTTAAAAAACAATTAAAAATATATGAATGGAGGGCTGAAGAGATGGCATAGGGGTTATGAGACCTCACTGCTCTTGCAGGAAACCTGAGGTCAGGCCTTGTTAGCTACTTCAGGAGGCTCACAACTGCCCGTAACTCTAGTCCCGAGAGATCCAATGCTCTCTACTGATATACAGAGGTACCTGTACTCATATCCACATGGTCAGACACAGACACACACATTTATACACATATTCATGATAAAGTAACAACTATGTGTGTGTGTGTGTGTATATGAACTGATCTGCTTTTTAACCCCCACCTCTCCATATCTATATCTATATATCTATATATATTGCTTAGGTTTGGGGATGAGAGGGCAATGCCCAAGGCCTAAAGTAGACCTTGGATCCTGACAGCCCTAACAAGGCAGGCTGGACCACCCATCCTCAGTAGGCTAATTAAAGAGCAGGCGACAGTGAGAAGCACAGAAAGGGGATGTATTCATGTGGCCCCATTGTAAATAGGAGCAAAGGGGCCCAATGGCACCCTAAATATATTTTTGAAGTTTGATCAGAGGTTTAGGTTTAGAGGCCAAGAGGTATGCTATAATTAATGAGCCCGGGCCAGGGTAGTGTAACACACTGGTTCCCAAGAGTGAAATTTCGTGGCTTCATACTTCAGGCTTGTCCTGGAGACCTTGAGGAGAGGGTAGACATTGGTTCTATTGCCCCAGAAGTGGAATTTTTACAACACCCTACTGGAAGAACACTGATCCAGGAAGAGAAGGGGGGAACATGAAAAAAAGAGGTCAGGAAAACATAGGTACTCTAAATTCATCTGACCTCAGATAACCCCAACTGGTGCCCCAGGAGCCTTATTTTAGGATTTGCAGGTGTAGTCTTGCACAGGTTATTTTAATCAGCATTCCCGCCCCCCCTCCGAAACAGCAAAGCATTGCGAACTCAACTGTGCAGCAGCAATAACTCTTAAGTTATGGTTTCGGAAAAACCGTGCCTCAGCGTTCATTAAGCAGGGAGACTGTAGGATGAATTGTAATGATGTTCCCCAGGTTTTAAAGGACAGTTTGTGGGACACTGAAAAGGCAGGAGAAACAACCTCAGGTTACGTACAACCTCAGGTTACGTATGAGGTGTTGCAGAAACTGCCGAGGAAGGGTTTTAATTTTAAAAATATAAAGCTTCTAGCGTTGAGCAAGACGCGGCGTTGCCAGTGTTTGATTTCTGGGGAGGGAGCCTACAGGTAGCTTTCTTTCTTCAGGCCGCCGTGCTAGTTTTGCCGACACTGAAAAGCTGGGCTCTACCCAGCCTATTAGAGCGGCAGGGGACCGCCCACCAGCCCCGTGCCGTCCGCCTTCCTGATCGAATCTCCGCTCTGGTTCCGCTTCTCTGGCCAGCTCCTGGCCCGGCCCCGCCTACCGGCCTGGTCCCGCCCACCTTCCGGCTCCGCCCCACCACCAGGTCCGCAGCCTGGCCCCACCTCTGGACTTCCCCAATCCTATGTCGCCCTCGCCATTGGTCTCTCGCTGGCCGCCTGGCCCAATCGCAGCACTTAGCGCCAGAATTTGAATCGCCGTTTTGGTTTGAATCGGGCGGGCTGCGGCGGGCAGCCTTGGCGCGGAAACGCCTAGGCGGACAGTCGGGACGGGGCGGCGGGCGGCGGGCGGCGGTAGGCAGACGGCGGGCACCAGGGACGCGGGCGGCGGGAGTGCGGGACGGGGCGGAGCGAAGGCCGCGGGTGGCCGTGGTCGGTCCTCCGCTCCGCGGCTGAGGGGCCGAGGGCTCTGGCGCAGGCTGCGTTCGGTGAGCGGCGGGCAGAGCTAATTTTCGCTGACTGGACCAGCTGAGAAGCGGCCCGGCGGGGCGACTGCGAGCTTCACCGCCCTCATCCGCAGTCCCTGGCTCCGGACTGACGGCCGGGCGGACCATGGCGTCCTCGGCTCACCTGGTCACCATCAAGCGGAGCGGCAACGATGGCGCACACTTCCCGCTGAGCCTCAGCTCCTGCCTGTTTGGAAGGTGAGTGCGCGCCGGGACCGATGTAACCCGGGGCAGCGACCCCGCGGCCCTACTCCCCACTTTGTGTTTGACAGGGCTGTCCCCGTGGCTGTTTCGGAAGACACGCTCTTGCCTTGGGAGCTTCCAAATGGAATCGGGATTTTTACATTTGGTAGACGCGAAGCTGAGGTCGTCTGTGTCCCGCAACTTCCGCACTGTCATTCTCAGGCAGCGGACTGTGGCTCTGGATGTTTCTGGAAACATCAGATAGGAGAGCCCTGCTCGGGTGCTCCGGGAGAATTCCCTCCTACCCTCCCCCGTCAGTCGGATGGCAATCTTCCCTGAGGCCTCCCAGGCAGTTGCTTGCGTTGCCACTTTTGCAAACTTTGAGCCTTATGGCTTTCTGCCGCGTTCGAAAGGATGCTTTAAAAACAAACAAAACCCTCGTGTTTTCTAACACCATGCAGGTTGGTGACTAGGTTTTAGACTTTTGTTTGTCTCCCAGTAGACTAAATTCCAAGACAAGTGCAGCCTTGTTAATGGTTACATCTCTAGGGTCCCATATGGCGACTGACACTTAAGATTAATCAGCGTGTAACACAGGATGAGTGTCTGGTAGGAAGATGGCCATCAGGCAAGAATGGTAGTTCTCAGATATTTGGCAAAGTCTAGTGACAGATTTTCATGTCACCCTGGGAGAGGTGTCTGCCATTAGTACTGCTGAGTAAGGACAGAGACATGGTGTATTTGACAGTTGAGGAATTATCTGGTCTAGAATGTCTGTGGCATTCTGTATGTAGTATGGATTGTCGTGATCTTTCAGTGAAACGGGGTTTTTTTTTTTTTTTTTTTTTTTTTGGTTTTTCAAGGCAGGGTTTCTCTGTGTAGTCCTGGCTGTCCTGGAACTAACTCTGTAGACCAGGCTGGCCTCGAACTCAGAAATCCGCCTGCCTCTGCCTCCCGAGTGCTGGGATTAAAAGCATGCACCACCACGCCCTGCGAAACGGGGTTCTAACATATGTTCTCTCTGCCTGGTATTTTGATACCCAAAAACCTCTGTTTTCTTGAGAGTAAGAACTTTCTACAACTTTGTTGTTGTTTAAAAGAAGAAAGTAAAAATTCTTGTCACAAGTGTCATTTATTTTGATTATTCTGCAATATTTTTTAAATATACTTTTAACAAGTTTTTAAAAATTTAAAGCAATTTGCATTTGGTTGTGTGGTATTTATTGTAAGAGGTATGCTTAGACTCCAGAGGTTCATAGGAAAGCAGACAGTATATAGAGTATGGTCTGGCTTTTAAAGTTCACAATGGAGCTATCAGCAAAAGTCCTGGTTTGTGGCTGGGTTAGAATCGTCCCTTCTGTGCTGTGCCACCACAATGCTAGCTTTCTAGAAAGACATTCTAATCTAGATTCTGCTTATGAATTAGTGTTTGTATTGTGAAGACATCTGAGTCTGTCAACTTGGTTTGGTTTTTAAACAACTCAAAGATTTAACTGTGTGCCCCATACTCAAGTGATATTATATACAACTATAACTGAATAGCAACACAGGTGCTGGTATAGATCTTTTGTGAATGAAGAAACTGAGGCAATGATTACCCACAGCACATTTTATGCTAGTAGTTTTCTGTGTCCTTAAACATTCATATAAACACATTACAAAGTTCTCCTAAGCTGGGCAGTGGTGGCGCCTTTAGTCCCAGCACTTGGGAGGCAGAGACAGGTGAATTTCTGAGTTGGAGGCCAGTCTGGTCTACAGAGTGAGTTCCAGGACAGCCAGGGCTATACAGAGAAACCCTGTCTTGAAAAAATAAAAATAAAAAAGCCACCCAACCAACCAAACAAACAAAAAACAAACAAACCAAAGTTCTCCTAAACTGATAGAAAGTTCTCTTTTATTCATGTCTTGTAATTATAACTATTTATGTGAAAAGTAATTGCGTGTTTTAGCATTTTCTAATATAATTATTCTGAAGTACTAGAAGTCTTGATCTATATGACTTCTTAGGCAGTACTTGTGAGCATTGCACTGCCCCTGATATCTTGTCAGTCCTTGTCGTTACACTTATAAACATACTAGTCAAATTCTGCTACTATTTTGAAAACTTGAGGGTTTCTTCTTTTTTGTTGCATACCCTCATAAAACCCTTACTTTTTTTGTATTAAGGAGTATTGAATGTGACATTCGTATCCAGCTGCCTGTAGTGTCAAAAAAACATTGCAAAATTGAAGTCAAAGATCAAGAGGTAAGTTGGCTTTGGAAATCAAGTCTTAAAGCTTTTGAAGGTGACTTGAAGCAAGTCCTTAGTGTTTGCCTCTCCTCTCTCCTTGTAGGCAATATTATATAATTTCAGTTCCACCAATCCAACGCAAGTAAATGGGGCTACTATAGATGAGCCTGTGAGGCTGAGACATGGAGACATAATAACAATCATTGACCGCTCCTTTAGGTGAGTGAAAGCTAACGGGATGAATTCTGAATACTGTGCTTTCTTTAATCATAAACTAGTACCATCATTTGATCCTTTTTTGGTGTTGATGGATGTTGGAAATGTCTCACTCTGTGTGTGTGTGTGTGTGTGTGTGTGTGTGTGTGTGTGTGTGTGTGTGTACACACGTATGTGCAGGTGCTTGGACCTGTGCCTGTGGAGAATAGAGGACAAGCTCAAGTGTGGTTCTCGGGATCTGGGTCAGTTTTCCCCTCCTTTTTGATCAGGGTCTCTAACAGGCCTAGGATTCACCATGTAACAGGGGAGATTGACTAGACACCCAAGCCCAGTGCTCTCCTGACTTTGCTTTCCCAGTGTTGATGGTGCATCTTAAAGTTCCTAGCTCCTGGTCCCTTAGAGAGTATGTTTGGCCCTGAAAGAACAATTTTGTTATACTGAAGCATTTGGGCTGCATCCTAACCCAGGACTAAGGTCATTATAATAAGGAAAGATTAGCATACAGGGAGCAAGTGAATGAGGGGAAGTGCTATGAAGAGACAGAAAGAGGGGGGCCAGTCCAGGAGACCCAGAGGAGCCATTCATACAGATGCCTTGGACTTAGACTTCCAGCCAGAACTGTGAGCAGCAAATTTCTGTTGTTTAAGGTACTCTGTCTATGTTTTAATTGTGGGAGTCCTAGCTGACTAATACACCACAGCCAAGTCACAAGGGAAACTTCTGCAACTTTGTGTGTGTGTCCATTTTCTCTAATCACAACTTTTCTCTTAATAAACCACCATGGTGGCTGTAAGAGAGAGGTATCTTTGGAGTCTTGCTACCTGCTTGTGGGTGTTAGTGGCATTTTAATAAGTGTGTTGCTGTGTTTTTCTTTTAACCTAGCTAGCTCCCAAATAATTGCAACTGGACTACTATATTTATTTAACAAGCTTTAAGGGCACAACAACTGAGCAATGTTACTCTATTTTAATCCTCTATGCTAATCTGGCTACCACCTAGTCAAAATCCCTGTGATATTTGCATTTTAGTACTGACTTGACTCTGGGCTCCAGGTGTTTCTCATGGTGTCTCTTAGACTCTCCGGTTACCTAATCTTCACCTATCCCTTCCTCTCTTCTCTTCTCCTCTCCTCTCTTCTCCCCTCTTCTTTCTCTTTTCTCCCCATCCCCCTTTTTCTCTCTTTCTTCCTTCTCTTTTCCCCTGGCTAGATGGAAGTCCAGCCCTGTTCCCTCCCCTTCTAAGTCACTGGCTGATCAGCTAGCTTTGTTGACTAATTGGGGAATAACTGGGGAGCATTGCTTACACAACATAGAAACAGGAGATTCTTAATATAAGGTTTGCAACCAGAAATGGGGGCACAGAAATCAGCATTGGAATAATACAAGGATATCTTTACACAGGGCACAATAACATTATGCCTACATGTGGGCCTCTAAACACTGTAGTTAGCATAAATCTTTGTGTGCTTATGTTCTTGTGTGTGTGGTTTATAGCATGTTTGGTGTCTTTGGCTTATTTCTTCTCACAGTATAGGTATTTCATTAACATAGCACAGTATATCCTATAACATGTAAGAGTATTCACAATTTATTCATTCTTGATTGAGAATTTGAGTGATTTCTAGTAGAAATCTGTCAAGAATTTCTTTGTAATCAAATGCCCCACCCCCATTTCCTGTATTCGAAAGTGGTACTCTACAACTACCGAATACAGTGTTCTGTTTGTAGCCCTATTAAATTCTCTATTCTTAATAATTATTTTATTATTTCACTGCTTAATAGTTTAAGAGATATATTGAAATCACCCATTGAGGATTTGTCTTTCCTTTAATTTTTTAAAATTAATTTATTTTTTAATTTTCTTTAATTAATTTGTTTTCCCTATCACAAATTCAGAATTCATTGCCATTGGAAATATCTCTTACTTTTAGCTACAAATTTGCCTTAGTGATTTCTTTGATTGATAAATATAAATACATTGATTCCTTCTGCTTACATAATATAACCTTTTTGCCTCCTTACTTTCAACTCTATAATTTTTAAGGCTTTTGTTGTGTCTAAAAACCTGCTGTTGTGTAGCTTAACTTTAAATAGGCTTTTTTTTTAAAGATACGATATCTTGGTGGATTTACCTTTAAGTCTATATAATGAACGTTGCCTCTTTGAACAATTTGAAGGGACAATTTTATTGACTAGACTCTTTCAAAGAGACTTGGTTCAGCACTGTGATAACTTGGAGAAGGGTTTCAGATGCTACCTGGCTTCAGATCTTACATAGACAGCATCTCAATTCAAATTAAGCCACTTCACTGAGGTACCAAAGTTTCTGTGGTGCACATTAAAGGATTTCAGCTTTGAAGTAGTCACCAAGATCTGTTGTGATTCTAGTGCCAGCTTCTTAAGATGTGCCTGTCCTCTAGGGAGAGTGGAGAAGTAGTGATGATAATTCTGGAATATGGCTTTGTAACTTTCCAGTTATATAAGTTTTTTTTTTTTTTTTTGGTTTTTCGAGACAGGGTTTCTCTGTCTAGCCCTGGCTGTCCTGGAACTCACTTTGTAGACCAGGCTGGCCTCGAACTCAGAAATCCGCCTGCCTCCGCCTCCCGAGTGCTGGGATTAAAGGCGTGTGCCACCACGCCTGGCTATATAAGTTTTTAGTATTAAAACCTTTTCTTTGTGTAAGCTAATATTCTGAACAAAGCCTAGAGTTTGTTTCAGAGTTTGTATCTATAACACTTGACTCTGGATGTTCACATTCTTCACCTGACTCTTGTGCACTGTAGGTATGAAGATGGAAGCCGTGAGAATGGAAGCAGGTCAACAGAATTTCCAGGAAGGTCACTTGGAAAGGAAAGGGGAAATGCTCAGGTTTGACCTTGATTCTTGTGTCATGATGGGAACTCATTTATATGTTTTAACAAGTGATTTCTCACTTTTCAATTGGTGTCCAGGAAGGGTTTTCTGATTATAGCAGAAAAACCCAAGTAACAAGATCTGGGAATAAGTTGGCTGTAAGCACAGTAAAGTAACCCGAAACCATATTTCTTTTTGCTGTTCAAAAACAGAGTGCTAACTTGGTCTTATACTCTACTATACTGTGTTGTGATCTTACAAGCCCATGTTAGGATAGCCTGAATATATAGAAATTGTATGAAAAATAAAAAAGGAAGGACATGACTGCTAGGTGTGGTGGAGAAGGTTTACTATCGGTTGGAAGGAGAACATTGGCAGAGACAGACATCTGGGAGAGTACCAAGTGAACATGTCCCTGAGCTGGGCCATGTGATGGGGAGGGGAGAGAGGAGAGGAGCCACTGACCAAGAGGGGCAGCCTGGGCCAAGAGACTGGCATAGCCAAAATAGTTGACTATTATAAGGGGCAGAGGAACTCCTGAGAAGGCATGCCAGCCAGGAGGGCTTGTAACAGGTAGAGGCATGTGAGGTGTATGTGGCAACCATCGACCACTTTATGTTAATGGGTACCTCAGTTAGTCTTTGTCCCAGGCTTGAGACCTAAGAGAAATAAAAGGTAGAGACATCTAATGAGTCACTTTGTCTCCTTACTCCTTGCTCCTGTTGATAAAATTGTGCAAAGTGAGTGCTGGAGAAACTTCCTAGTTAAGAAAGTGAATCTAGTGCTTGTCACATGAGGGAATCCTGTCACTTGACAGTATCAGCAAGATTACTGCCACTGGGATTGTTTACTAAAGCATAATTCTGAACACAAGATTTGGAATTCAGAAGTTTTAGAGTAAGTATGAAGAGTCTTTCTCACTCCTTTTAGAATGGTAGTCAGACTAATACCATGAAGTAGCTGCAGCCCCAATTAGGAGCTTTAGGGTTCACCTATGTTTAGCAATAGGCACTCTTTCTTCAAGACTTAAATATTAATATCTATGTTAAAGATTGCTTCTTCCTCAGAGGAGCTCAGTGCTTGTTGACCTCTGGTGGAAGCTATTTTTTTGAGGTGACCCATCAGTCACCATTCAACTTGTTAATAGGTGTAAGAAAATAAAATTATTGATGGTAGATCTGTGGGATAGACAAGTACAATTTAATAGTTGATGAACTCTTTGGTTGTTTTTTTTTTTTTTTTAAGATTTATTTATTTATTTATTATATGTAAATAATAGCTGCCTTCAGACACTCCAGAAGAGGGTGTCAGATCTTGTTATGGATGGTTGTGAGCCACCATGTGGTTGCTGGGATTTGAACTCAGGTCCTTTGGGAGAGCAGTCATGCTCTTAACCGCTAAGCCATCTCTCCAGCCCCGAACTCTTTGGTTATTAATCTGTAATAAAACTAAGCACTAAAATTTAATACAAATAGTGTGATAGTAATTATTAGGATTTTCATGCCTCTTTAATATGATCATGCAAACATTTCAGGACTGGGAAGATAGCTCTATATAAAATGCTTTTTCTGTAAGCATGGGCACCTGAGTTTGATCCTCTAGAACCCATGGAAACAAGTTTGGGTGTGATATAATCCCACCTATAATCCCCATCACTGAGAAGGCAGAGATAGGAGGATTGCTGGTGTTTGGTGGCCAGCTAATCTAGCCAAATTGGTGAGGTTCAGGTTTAGTTTGTTCCCCCTCCCTAGAAATAAGATGGTAAGCATTTGAGAAAGATGCTTAATATCACAGCACACACAAACATGTATTCTTCACTTACAGAATAATTTCATGTTCCCAAGTATGTAGGCACTGTCTATTGGTTCAGAAAGTGTTTAATTTGATATTCAGGCTTTGAAGTTATAGTGCACATGGATGTGCTGCTCTTTGTGTGTCTTAAGTTCCTGGCTATCTGCTACACAACCTGTTAGGAATGAGAGCACAGGTGCAGCTTAGGACATCCTGAGTCCATTTCTGGTTAAACTTAGGGCATCTGTGGTTTGCCCTGTGGTGAGTTAACAGATGGAGGAACTTAATTTTAACTTTGCTTCTTCCTTCATATAATGTTGGAAGATAAAGAAGTTCTATACTGGGAGACAGGGGTCTGGAGAGATGGCTTTTCCAGGGTCCCTGAGTTCAATTCCCAGCAACAATATGGTGGCTTACAACCATCTGTAATGGCATCATATGCCCTCTTCTGGTGTGTCTGAAGAGAGGTACAGTGTATTCATATAAATAAATCTTAAAACAACCCAAAAAAGTATGCTGCTTTTCCAGAGGACCCAAGTTCAGTTCTTGGCACCCACATTGGCAGTTCACAACCACTGGGGGTACCCACACAAATGTGCCTATATACATACACATATACATAAATAAAAATAAACCTTAAAGAAAAGAAAGCTCTGCTGGGCATGGTGAAGCACACCTTTAATCCCAGCACTTGGGAGGCAGAGGCAGGCGGATTTCTGAGTTCAAGCCCAATCTGATCTACAAAGTGAGTTCCAGGTCAGCCAAGGCTATACAGAGAAACCCTGTCTCAAAAAGAAAAAAGAAAAGAAAAGAAAAGAAAAGAAACTCTTAAGTCAGCTAAGAAGTCATGACCACTAGCTTCGCTAGTATTTCTCAAGCCTCTAAAAGTAATAAAGAATCAGTTTGACAAATAATGTAATTAATGAAAAGTTTTCATTGATTAAAAATGACCACACTAAAAAAGGCACTTAAATTCTTGTTCTTATCTTTTAATGTGTAGGAACCAGCGAGGCAAGCCTCAAGAGATAGCTTCTGTGCTGACCCTGGTTGGTATTGGTTTCGTTCTGTTCTGGTACTCTCAGCATCAGACTGCTGTTGACAGTGGCAAGGGTGGGATTATGGGGACACAGACATAAAATTCCTGGTCTCCCAAACTCCTAAGAGTTTTATTTTATTTTATTTTATTTTAAATACCAAACCAAATCAGAGAGTTGGGAAACTTGTTCCTTAGTGCTTGCTTTTTTAGTTGCCGAGTTAATCTTGAGCTGCCTGGTGAGATTTGTTACATCACTGGTTGTTCAGAGCTAATCAGCTTTATTAAGATGGAAATATCCTAAGACAAGTGTAAGGAATTAATTTGTGGACTAAATGAAAAGCTAAGATACAAGGAAATTTAAAATATGGTACTAGATTTCAGAAATTTTAAATCACTGAGAACATGTTGAACTTCTGTTTTTTTTTTATTTCATATTTATTGCCAAGATGGGAAAAGTCAAGATGCCAAAGCTTCAAAAATGACTGCTTCAAGAAGATCTTTTGTGCATGCCAAGGGCCTTTCTGCAGATAGTCCTGTCTCAGATGGCTCAAAGAACAGTGTTACCCAAGATTCACTAGAACAGAACAATGGCAGAAACATAGTAGAGCCCACTTCTGGGGATCTCTTTAAGAAGTCCAGGGCTACAGGGAGCAGTAACAAGGAACCAAAGGCTTCTCCTGCACAGAGTCTTAGCAATAACAACAAAAAGGAATCTCCCTTTGAGAAACTTTATCAATCAATGAAGGAAGAGTTGGATGTAAAATCACAGAAATCTTGTAGAAAATCAGAACCCCAACCTGACTGTGCAGCAGAAGAATCATGGGTGACACAGCTATTGGTGTCATGCAAGGCAAGAGCAAAGTCTAGTGGAAGCACCCCTGTTACTGCAACCTCTTCACCCAAAGTAGGAAAGATCTGTTCCAAGAGATGGAGCGATGGAATGGGGCCTGTTCAGACTTCCACAGAGACAGCTAAAATGAAAAGCCCTGTGCTGCATTCACAGCAACTTAAGGATGAAGACTCTCGTGTTACTGGCAGAAGACATTCCATGAATCTGGATGAAGGTGAAAGTGCCCAGGCAGTTCATAAAATAGTCACTCCTGGGAAACTGGTAACTAGGAACCAAGCTGCAATGGAGGTTGAAGATGTTGCCAGCCCTGCTGATACACCAGAACATTCCTCTTCCAAAAAGAGAAGACGTATTCCTGCAAAGGTAGAGGTTCCATCTGCAGAGACACAAAAGCAGCTCTCTTTAACTCAGTGCCTTGTTCCAGGTGAAAAGAAAAGTCCCAAGAATTCCTTCAGCAAGCCTGAGAAACTGGCCACAGCAGCCGAACAGACTTGCTCTGGCCTACCTGGTCTTAGTTCCATTGATATCAGCAACTTTGATGATTCCATTAGTAAGTTATTATATGTACATCTACTTTCCCTAATAGGTTACTATCTACCTTATGTATTATGAGTTAATAAAGTGTTTGTTTAGTGTAACCAGCTGTGTACTAAAGAACACACTAGGTACTTAGATACAGTAAGAGGCAAGCTTTATCTGATATATGGGTACTGAAGACTTTGTCATTTATCAAGAGGTGTAATAGAGGAGGTGCAACCAGTTCAGGAGGGAACCATATCACAGAAACTACTTCAGGAAAAGAAAATGTGACTTTTCTTTTACAATATAAGGGCTTTAATCATAATAGCTTTTCATTTAGGGTCCCATTTTGAATACCAGTTATATACTGTGTGATTGTTTCTTGGGACTAAGCCCTTTGAGCCATCCTTGAACATAGTAGCTCATGGGTGTTCAAACTCTGTTCTCAGTCTCTCTTTCCTACTTTTTTTTTTTTTGGTTTTTTGAGACAGAGTTTCTCTATGTAACCTTGACTGTTCTGGAACTTGCTCTGTAGACCAGGCTGGCCTCTGCCTCATGAGTGCTAGGATTAAAGCTGTGAACCACCACCGTCCAGCTTGTTCTCAGTCTCTTACTAGCACTTTATTGCAGACACTGGACTGGACTCAGGTTTCTATACCAGCAAAGTTCCAAATGCCTCCAAGGCATTAACATTTTGTTTTTAAGTTTTTTACTACATTTACTTATTTTTGTATATGGGGGAAAGGGAACATAAGAATGTGCCATGGTGCTCATGCAGGAGTCCAAGGACAACTTAGACTGTAGGGTTCAGTTCTCTCCTTCCACCATGTCCCATCTTGGTTCCAGGGATTGGCCTCAGGTCTTTAGGCTTGGCAACAAAGCACTCTTACCTGCTAAGCCATCTCACCACCTAGAGAAAGCTTTCTCTATCTCTCTTTACAAACAGGAAGTGGCCACCCAAGGCTACATAGTGAGCAGCCCTGTGACATCTTCCTGCATACTTGTTTCATGCTGGCTTAAAGAAAGGAAAGCTCTCCAGGCACATAACCTTTAAATCAGGCAGGGCTTCTGCGGGTGACCTATTGGTGTGGCTATCTGTCAGTGACACTTGTACCCATCAGCCAGTGTTCGGTTGACACTTCATAATGGAGTGCCAGTCCTGGACAAGGAGTTTTTGTAGACTATTCAGGAAGTTGTATAATGGGTTTGGGTTGCATGAAGCACAAGCAAAACCTAAGATATTTTGCCTGTTCATATAGTTCACTCATAAGGCAGATCTGGGTCTGGCCCATGTATGTGTGTCTTTTATCAAGTTCCTCAGGGCACTGCTCAGGTTCTGCCTCTTCTGCTGGAGAGTGACACCTTCTGCTGTGGGCAGATGACTTTTTTAAGGTAATCCCATGCAATTTTCAGTATTAAGGGAAACCTCCATTCTCTCCAGTTGTCATGCAATGCATCTGGTTTCTTTTGAGATCTTTTAGTAAGTCCTAAGGCTGCTCTGGCTTTCGTTTTATGAATACAGGTGCCATGTTTCAGTGCCTTTGCAGTGCATTAAATTTTTCATGCTATTTTGAAATAAATCCTCAGTCCTGGCATGGCATTTATATTGCTCTTGACATGTGTTTGCATTCCTTACTTCAGACAAGAGTGAGGGAATTCCTTTGAAGAGAAGACGTGTATCCTTTGGTGGACATCTAAGGCCTGAATTATTTGATGAAAACTTGCCTCCTAATACCCCACTCAAAAGAGGAGAAACACCAACCAAGAGGAAGTCTCTTAGCACTCACAGTCCAGCTGTCCTGAAGAAAATCATCAAGGTTAGTTGAACAGTCAGCATTGTGTTTGTACCTCGTATTTCACAGATGGTTCATTCCATCCAAAACCAGGCAGAGGTAAAGGGTAACTGAGATCTTATTTCTTCTCTAACACTTGTTTCATGCCCAGTAACAACTATATGGGTTCTCAGGTAGTTCTGGAAGGTAAGGCAGGGTGCTGGGCACTTTTCTTTGAAGAAGACCCTGACACACCACAGGGCCATATGACCCTGCTACACACTGGCATCATTTAAAAGAATCTGAAGACAGCAGTGTATATGTCCACAAGGATTGCTTTGTTTGGGGGAAAGTACAAGGGCATTGAGGTTGTGGGAAGGAAAGTCTTTGGTCAAACCTCTCTCTTCTGCACATGTAGTTCTTTGGCCTTTAGCTGTCACTGTTCTATTGCTTTTCCTTGCAATGGCTACAAAGCTCAGTTTCCTAAAAGGGCCCTGGAAAGCTTTATTCTTTTAGACTTGGAGACACATCTAACATCTTTTTACCTTGTCCCACCTTCCAGAAGTGACTAACCCTCTCCAGGTGCACCCGGGGCTGGTGTTGGCTTATAACCCTCTCCAGGTGCACCCGGGGCTGGTGTTGGCTTAGCTGAAATCCGAGCGCCTTCTTCCGCTGAGTAGTGTCCCTGTTTCCACCAGAAATAGACTCCACTGGTGCATATGTCCCCTTCCTCTGCTTAAAGGAATAGGGCAACTGAGCCCTCTCTTATCCTTGAAAGACAGAGCCACTGGTGCTTCAGGATTTAAAAGCTACATGGTTTGCTGAAAAGGTTTTTATTAGGCATTACAGAGATGTTAACCTCCTTGGGTCAGATTTTTCATAAATGACTGCCTTGTCAGGAACAGCCCCAGTCTCCAGGGAAACAAGAGTCTCCTGGAATAACTCCACCAAGGACAAATGATCAAAGACGCAAATCAGGCAGGAGTTCCAGTGGAAGCAAGTTCTTATGTGAGAGAGACATTCCCAAGAAAGCAGGCAGGAAGAGTGGCAACCTGCCCTCGAAGAGAGCATCCATCAGCCGGAGTCAGCATGGCATTCTACAGATGATTTGCTCCAAGAGGCGGAGTGGAGCTTCTGGAGCCAACTTGATTGGTTAGTGATGTATGGGCAGACAGAGTTCAAACTCAACTTTCTTATACTGGAGTTTGAGAAATTCACCACTTTTTCCTTTAAACAGTTGCAAAATCATGGGCTGATGTTGTAAAACTTGGCGTGAAACAAACACAAACAAAAGTTGTGAAACATGTCCCTCAAAAGCAGATGAGCAAGAGACAAAGAAGACCCAGTACTCCAAAGGTATAGGGCTTCAGCCATGCACTGCTTTTATTTTCAGTTGTCTTAGGCTTGTATTGTTCATGCTGTGATATTTTGTCTATCTTGCTTTTGTCTGCAGAAACCCACAAGCAATCTTCACAATCAATTTACTACAGGCCATGCAAACTCTCCTTGTACCATTGTAGTAGGGAGAGCACAGATTGAAAAAGTAAGTGTGCCTGCCCGACCCTACAAAATGCTGAACAACTTGATGCTAAACCGAAAAATGGACTTCAGTGAAGATCTGTCAGGTAAATGTAGCCACATTTACAAGAAGGCCAGTAGTCACAGCCTTCTTGATCTTTCTGTTTGTGACTTCCTTAATACTTTTTAGATCCATCTCACGCCCCCTCTTACAACCTTTGAACCCTAGCTGGGATCCTGGTAGCAGTGAGTGACTACAAAATAACCCATCACACCAGCTTTCTGCTGTCATAATATTCAAAGATGAAGTTGGTTGGGAGTAGAAAATAGGTCTCAGTCAATCTGTGGGACCTATGTCCTACAGGAAGCAGGGATGGAGATCTCAAGTACATAGACTCTGGGGAGCAGTACATGTACAGAAAATGGAAAGGTGCGTTGGTAGGAGTTACACTGATGGCTGATCCCAGGAAATAAGTTGATTTAGAACAGTATTAATGGTTTTCCAAGATTCACTTTCTTTCTAGTGAGCTTAACTGCTTGCTAAGAAGAAGCCATGTAAGGAAGGTTTTTCTGAGCTATTGATAATTTAACTGTTTTCACGTTCTTGAGTATCAGTGAAGGTGTAACTGGCTGGCTTAGACTTACTCTCAAGAAAGCATATTTGTCTAGAGTTCCTCAATATGTGATAGTTTCTGGAAAAGAATTATGATTTGAACTGAATAGGTAGAATCTTATTTTTATTTATTGCAGATTGGGAATTGAAAATGACCAAATACCTCAGTGTATAATAGCCCTTATGCCCTTACAAGAACTGCATTTTGAGCTGGGCGGTGGTGGTGGGCGGATTTCCAGGGCTATACAGAGAAACCCTGTCTCGAAAAAACGAAAAAAAAAAAAAAAAAAAAAAAAGAACTGCATTTTGGATCAATTTATTTATCTTTATAAAAATAGCAAAAGATAAAAACAAAAAATGAATCAAGTATATTATATAACTATATAAATTGAGGATGATATATAATCTATTTATATTATATTTTAAAAACTCTCAAAGATAAATAAGATTTTAAATACGTGGTACCTGAGACAGGTGAATTGTCTTGCGTGTTCCTTTCTTCTATACTTGTTCTTAGGTTCAGACATTTCTCATCTCTTGGTGTAGGCAGCCCCCCCCCTCCTTTTTTTTTTTCTTGAGATAAGAGTCTTACTATTCAGGTTAACTTAAAACATAAAGAGATCTGCCTACCCCTACTTTCTTAGGGCTACCATGCCTAGCCTGGCAGCTTTCATTTGTAAACCCTGATATTTCAAGTAAGCAAGTAAGACCCTGAAGGTTATGGAAGAAGGATACTTTGAACAGGCTAGTGCAGATAGACACTTCAACAGTTCCCAGACCCATTCTGTGGTGAATGCCAGCTTAAGTTCTGATTCTGTGGAGCCAACCAGACAGAAGCATGACACTTGAGCTTTTCAGGAAGCTCAATCATCCATATGGAATTATGTCATGACTGCCTTTTTGAGGTTAAAGTGAGTAGGGAGGGATGATACTTAGATTAAAGTGTGTGTGTGTGAGTGTTTGTTCTTGATAGGACTGAAGATGGTCAGTGTTCTGTCAGTATTCTAAACTGTAGAAACATATTATTTGTACTTAGGATTTAGATCTGAGAAACTTCTTGAGGGTATAACAAGGCCCCTGGGTCATGGATTTCCAAATATCAGTACTCCGAGGAGAGGTACCCATACCTAAATTTTGTCCCTTTGCTGGGGCTTATTTTTGGAAACTAGTTTAGAAAACGACAGAGGTCAACTAAATCACTGGATTTCCTTTTCCATGGGAGAGGAATAGAGAAGTTGGCTCTATGTGTTGTTGGGATTTTTTGTTTTTGTTTTTAATTTTTTATGAGCATATTAACAAAAATCAGCATTTTAATGAGATCATGCATACCTGGAATCTGAAAACTTGTTTTTGTCATCTACATTGTTTTGCATGGGGAATGAGATAATGTAAGCCATGTTTCCAATGTTTTCCTTTATCAGGACTAACTGAAATGTTCAAGACTCCAATGAAGGAGAAGCAGCAGCAGATAAGTGATACAGGCTCTGTTCTTTCCAATTCAGAGAATTTGTCTGAAAGACAATTGCAAGTAACTAATTCAGGAGACAAACCTGAGCACATCACCTCAGAGATTTTGGGTAGGTTTGTCTTTTCCACTGTTAAACTTTGGAGTGGAGACTTGAAGATTGCCTTTTCTTTATAGACAATACTGGGTTCCTTCTCTACAATAGCTTTTCCTAGTGAAATGCCATTTCCACTTTCTCTGTTCTGTTTTCAAGCAGTCTTTGCAATTTTCTAAATGTTAATCATTGACCTAGCTTGATAGGAAGTATTATTCACTCAATAAGTCTAAGTGATGTCTATATTGCTTTCAGCTTCTTCGTTATAGGAGGATAGAGGCACAAACAGTACATTTGTCCTGCTATGTTTATATGTAGATTACACAAAATAAAAATTGGAAGGATAGAGATGTAACTCGATTGGTAGAGTGCTTGCCTGGCTTTGGGGAAACTCTGGGTTAAGTCTATAGCATTACAAAAACTTTGTGTGGTAGTATATGGCTTTAATTAAAGAACTTGGAAGATGGAGGTAGGAGGATCACAATTGCTTACATGCAGAATTTTATTTGGATATTAAACATGCACAGTAGAATCTATTACTTTATTAGGGAATCAAGATAATAAATAACTTTCAGAAAAAATATTGCCTGTATTCAGGTCCATGTCACAAATCTTGGCAGGCTTTAGCGGATCCTTCTTAAGGATACTTCACAATGGCTCTTCACTGTTACCAAATAACATTATATTTAATAGATCATAAATAGGACAGGGTTGAGAACATTTAGGAACTGCTTGGAAGAAAAGAAACTAAATTATTGGTTCTTATATACTTCCTAAAGATAAAATATTAAGCTGGTAATAGGTGGTGAAAATGATATATTTTTTATGTATATATAAATTTTTTTTTTCTCATAGGAGAAAAAGTGCTCTCCAGTACTCAGAATGCAGCAAAGCAGCAATCTGATAGATATTCTGCAAGTCCTACCTTAAAACGGCGGAGCATCAAACATGAAAATACAGTGCAAACTCCTAAGAATGTCCATAATATTACTGACCTTGAGAAGAAGACTCCAGTCTCTGAGACAGAGCCTCTGAAGACTGCATCGAGTGTGAACAACTTAAGAAGATCTAGAGAGCTCAGACATACCCTTGTGGAAAGTATGAATGAAAAAACAGAAGCAGTCCTTGCTGAGAGCATCACAGCAAGACATTTAAGGCAGACATTTCAAGGACAAGAAGTAGATCAACAGGTGCAGGACAGTGAAAACTCTTCACGAAGATGCAAGGAAAGTGGTGAATTAAGTGAAGGTTCAGAAAAGACATCAGCTAGGAGATCAAGTGCCAGGAAGCAGAAGCCAACAAAAGACTTACTAGGAAGTCAGAGGGTCACCCAAACAGCAGACTATGATGAGGAACTACTTAGTCAAGGACAAGGAACCATACAAAACCTAGAGGAATCCATGTGCATGCAAAACACATCAATAAGTGATGATCAAGGAATTACAAAAAAGAAAGAGAACATAATGGTAGTGAACATAATGGTACATGCAGCCGAAGAGGAGCACTGGCCAAAGACCCCTGACAAACCTATACAACCTCTAGAAGGCCCAGCTGGTCTCAAGGAACACTTTGAAACACCAAACCTCAAAGATAAACCCATAGATAAGGACAGAACTGGTGTCCCTTGCAAATCCCCACAACTCACAACACAGAACATCAAAACAAACACAAAGCCACAGACCAGCACATATGGGAACAAAGTAGACATGAAGGAAGAACTCTCTGACTTGACAAAGCTTATACATATGTCAGGGGAATCCAGGCATACTCCCAATGTTCTAAAACTTGACTATGAGGATATCAAAGCTTTGGAGCAATCTGATGATGGAATGCTGACTCCAACAGTAACTGGAAGCAAGAGGACTTTAGAAAAATCTAAGAAAAAGTCTCAGCTCCTGGAAGACCTGACTGGTTTCCAGGAACGCTTTATATCAACAGTCCCTGGTGACTTGATCACAAAGATGCCCAGCAAATCTCAACACACAGAACCAGTCAGAACCTCAGCAAGCACAAAGAGACTCTCCAAGACAGGTCTCAGTAAGGTGGATGTTAGAGAAGAACCTTCAACACTTGGGAAAAGAACAAAGTCACCAGGCAGAGCCTCAGGCACACCAGCACCAGTGCAGGAAGAAAATGACTGCACAGCCTTCATGGAGACTCCAAAGAAGAAACTGGATTTCACAGGAAATTCAACAGGACATAAGAGGAGGCCATGGACCCCTAAGAACAGGGCTCAGTCCCTAGAAGACCTGGATGGCTTCCAAGAACTCTTCCAAACACCAGCTGGTGCCAGTGACTCAGTGACTGTTGAGGAAAGTGCAATGATGTCTTTGGAATCTTCACAAGCAGAACCAGTCAGAACCCCAGCAAGCACAAAGAGACTCTCCAAGACAGGTCTCAGTAAGGTGGATCTGAGAGAAGAACCTTCAACACTTAGGAAAAGAACAAAGTCACCAGGCCGAGCCTCAGGCACACCAGCACCAGTGCAGGAAGAAAATGACAACAGAGCCTTTATGGGGACTCCAAAGCAGAAATTGGATTTTGCAGGGAATTCATTAGGGAGTAAGAGAAGGTCACGAACACCTAAGAACAGGGCTCAGCCCCT